>JAYMSP010002263.1:0-25301 GCA_036897095.1 Plantago elongata
GCGCACGGACTGCCAGTAGGATGAAATTTCACTCTACCCAAAGGGACTGTCCTCTCCCTTACGAGTTCGAAATGAACAATAATCAGTTCGGCTTGCTACTTAGCATTATTCAGGGATGTTTGGGTTCGAACAACGTTCAGTCAACACCTCAACAGCCCACTCCTGAACAGCCTGAGCCTGCACACTCAAGGCATGAGAGAAGGCCGGTCAAGGATAGAATCGGAGAGGTGATTCAAGATAATCACCTTCGTCATTTGATCAACCAAAGAACCAGTTCCCGCGAGCACCAGGAAAAAAGTCCCGAAGAGGCAAGAGCCGAGCCTACAAAAACCAATCGGATTACTTCTAATCCAAGGAAAGGCGAGGAATTTGTGGGAGAAAGTGTCGTCGAGATCAGAGCCAAACAAACACCAGCAGTTGACTTGGATCCGAAGATAGGGAGAAGCTGACTCCTGAACAGATTTACATCCGTCAGAAGGCTTTGGAAACAGAGATGACGAAACTAAGCAAAATGGTGAACGCTCAGGAGAAGGTAATGATGAGAGTCCCTAACCCACTAAGCAATGCTATCCAGAGAGAACAGAAACCAGCGGAATGCACCATTCCGAACTTTGAACACTACTTCGGAGATAGTTGCCCGGCGGTACATCTTACCCGCTATGAATCCAAGATGGATACCAACGGGCTCAATGACAACCTCAAGGCACTCAATTTTTCCACAAATCTCTTCGGAGAAGCGATGGATTGGTGGACTGGCTTGCCATCCGGATCCATAAGGTCATTTGACGATGCTTCCACACTCTTCTTAAAAAGGTTCCAAAAATCCAAGAGGAGGAAGAGATTCGTGGATCATCTAGCCGGGATCATTCAATCCGAGAATGAAGATCTTCAGACTTTCCTAGATAGGTTCAATATGGAGGTACGACAGTTGGAAGCACATAACATGAAGGAACGGGTCCGTCACCTGTATGCCAACACCATCAACCACGACCTCCGAAAGAAACTATCCGAAGAGGAAATCCTCAATGAAAGACAATTGGAAGATCTTTGTGATCACGTCTTGTACGGAGTAGAATTTCGAAGGAATGTCCCCGCCAGAGCCAGACAGAAGAGAGTCAAGGAACCTGCTAAACAAGAGGCTCCCAAAGTGTGGAAACCAGAACCGAGGAGGGATATCCGAGGGAAATAAGAGTTCCGAAGAGAACGGACTCCCCCTAAGAGATATGATGAATATACTCGGTTGAACCACCTGAGGGAAGAAATTTTGTCTATCATGGTAGATAAAAACTTGGATATCCAATGGTCGAGGCCCTTCTACAACAATAGAAAGGGCAAGTAGGCAAGGTCCTATTGCACTTTCCATAGACAAACCGGACACTCGATGAAAAAATGTGTTCAACAAGATAGAGATTGAAACGCATATCTGAAGCGGCCAACTTAAGGAGCCGCATTCTAGAGCAGAACAGGTACCGAGCAGAAGAAAAGAAAGGAGTCCGAGGAATAAGTCTATAATTCTTCCTCCTCCACCAAGAAATACTCCCCCTCCCGAGGCAAGAAAATATGAGAAGTATCCGGACGAAGGAGACTATGCGAACTTACCTTATAGTGGAGTGATCAACGCCATAGCCGGAGGTCCGAGTGGTGGGGATAACCGCAATGCCAGACAAAGAACAGCCCAGGACATCCGAAATGGAGACTTGGTAAGAAATCCAGCGCCTCCAAGAGGATCATATACCATATCCTTTGATGACAGTGAGATACCTCCCCCTACCTTCGGGAATGGAGACACCCGACCTCCTAATGTTCCGTTAGTTGTTAACCTGGTGATTGCAACCTACAAAGTCAACAAAGTTCTAATAGACACCGGTAGCTCTTCGGACATCATCTCCAAGGGAACTCTAGATCAAATGAACCTAGGAGACATTGAATATGGGAAGGTAAACACCTCGCTATCCGGGTTCATTGATGCGGTTGTCACTCCCATCGGAACGATCAAGCTGCAGGTCTCCATGGGAACCTCTCCGAGGAGAACGACCCAAACGGTGTTGTTTCTAGTCATAGATAAAGCCTTCAATTATAATGTTATCTTCAAGAGGCCAAGCCTTAATTAGTTCCGGGCCATCTCGTCCCCGCTACACAACCGGATCAAATTCCCTACTCCTTATGGAGTCGGAGAGGAATTGGGTAACAGAAGAGAAGCTTGGGAATGTTACATCATGTCTACAAATGTGTCCACGGACCCGATACTATCAATATCCAAGAGCCCGAACATAGCACAACCCCCGAAGACTGAAATAGGAGTAGGAGCAGCTAACCACAAGTGTCTTATATCTGCCCGGATCGAGCCACATGAGACTATCAAAGAGATTCAGATTATCGAAGGTGATCCGGACAAAAGACTAAGATAGGAACTGAGATGAGTTCCGAAGTAGAGCTGAAACTCATATCCTACCTCCGAAAGAATTCAGATATATTTGCTTGGATTACGGACGATCTTAGAGGGATAGATCCGAGGGTAGTCGTTCACCGTCTGAACATGGACCCAATGGTCAAACACATCCGACAGGAGAGGAAAGATTTCGGCCCTATTGAAGATGCAATCATAGCATCCAAAGTCGAGAGACTGCTGAAAGCCGGACATATCGAAGAAGTGAAATATTCGGACTTGGTTTGCAATGTGGTCTTGGTAGAAAAATCTCCGGGCAAGTGGAGAATGTGTAACAACTTCACTCGATTGAACAAATTCTATCCGAAAGATCCCTATACCCTGCCTCGGATCGATCAGTTGGTAGACTCAACGTCCGGATGCGCCTTACTGAGCTTCATGGACGCATACCAAGGATTCTACTAGATCCGGATGGCAAAAGAGGATGTTCCGAAAACAGCGTTCTTCGCTGCGGGAGGAGTATATTGCTTCAAGGTCATGCCATTCAAACTCAAGAATGCGGGAGCTACATACCAAAGGCTCGTAAACAGAATGTTTAAGGAAGAACTCGGAAAGATAATGGAAGTTTATGTGGATTACATATTGGTCAAAAGTAAAACCGAAGAAAGCCACATCGAACACCTGGAAAACTGTTTTTCAATCCTTAGAAAATATGGAATGAATTTAAATCCAGAGAAATGCACCTTCGGAGTCAAAGGAGGAAAGTTCCTCGGATACATTGTCACAAAAAGAGGTATTAGCGCTAATCCGGAAAAGATCTGAGCCATCCTTGACTTGACTCGGCCTAAAAATGTGAACGAGGTGCAGCAACTCATTGGGAGAGTCTTGTCCCTTAGTAGATTTATCTCGAGATCCGCCGAGAAGAATCTGCCTTTCTTCAAGATCCTAAGAAAAGGAGAGGTATTCGAGTGGACCAAAGAGTGTGAGGAAACCTTTGAGAGCCTCAAAACCTATCTGATGTCACCTCCGCTTCTGTCCAAACCACTCTAAGGTGAGCCTTTATATTTGTACTTGGCAGTAACGAACGAGGCTATGAATTCTATACTAGTCCGGATCCAAGGAAATGACCATCTGCCGATATATTACTTAAGCAAGGCCCTCGCAAGACCCGAACTCAGGTACTTACACATTGAGAAGCTTGCCTACGCTTTGATTAATACCGCCCGAAGGCTCAAACCTTATTTCAAATCACACCAAATTGTGGTCCTAACCAACGAGCCACTCAAGGATCAATCCGGAAGGCTCTCCAAATGGACGATCGAACTCAGCGAGTATGATATCTCATACCAAGCCCCGTCAGCTAAGAAAGCCCAAATGTTAGCCAACTTCATAGTCGACTCCCCGGAAGAAGATCACCAGGGACCCGAGCTCAAGTGTCTCGAAATCATTGACCTAGAAATTCGGCCTAAGGCTCCCCTAGCCGAATATTTGATCATAGAAGAGGAGGAGCCGGATCATGAAAATGGCCTTTTCGGGAACCAATGGTTGTTCATTGTGGAAGACTCGGACACCACAATGGAAATTGCCCCTCCCGAACCTATTGACACTCGAATGATAACGGGAAAAATTGAGACACCCGAAGTCGACTAGAGAAGCAAGCCCCCTCATGGATCCTACAGGTGGACGGATCATCAAATGGAAGGCTCGGAGGAATAGGAATCCACCTTCAAAGTCCCGAGGGAGCATAACTTGATTATGCCATTACTTTAGAATTCCGGGTAACCAACAATGAAGCTGAATATGAGGCCCTTCTGGTAGGCCTTCGGATGGCTAAAGTACTCCAAGTAAGAAGGATCAAAGCTTATACGGACTCTCAACTTGTGGAATCAAAATACTCCGGGGCCTTCATCACCAAGAGTCCGAGCATGATATTGTATCTAGAAAGGCTAAAAATAGTTGCAACTAAGTTTGAAGATTTCTCCCTCGAGAAGTTCGATAGGTTGTACAATGAAAAGGCCGATTCTTTGGCTAAATTTTCCTCTGCATCCGGAGCAGTAGACACAAGGACCATCATCCTCTTAATCCTCCGAGCTTCTTCTCTCCACAATCAGGACCTCCCTTTGTACCAAGTGGATGAGAAAAGGACTTGGATGACGGACATCTTGATCTACCTTCAGAACGGGACGTTGCGTTCGGAGCCAACAGAGGCTCGGAAGATCCAATCCGGAGCACCTCGCTACTTTCTACTCGAAGGTGAACTTTACAAAAGATCCTTAAGTGGAACAGACTTGCATTGCCTCAGACCTCAAGAGGCCAAGAACATCCTAGAAAAAATACAAAATGGTAGTTATGGCAGTCATTCCGGAGAAAGAACTCTTGCGCAAAAGGTCATTAGGCAGGGATATTATTGGCCTACCATAGATAAAGACTCGGCTAATTATGCTCAGACTTGTAGCGACTGCCAATTTTATGCCAACATCCCGCATAGACCGTGTAATCCGATAGTTCCGTCAATCATCTTGTGCCCATTTGATCAATGGGGTATTGACATCGTGGGACCCTTCCCCCGAGGAGTTCAACAAAAGAAGTTCTTGATTGTACCAGTTGAGTATTTCACCAAGTGGGTAGAAGCCGAGGCAGTGGCTACCATAACCGAAGCTCGAGTCCGAACCTTCAACTGGAAGAACATCATTTGTCGCTTCGGGTTACCAAGAATCCTGGTCTCGGATAATGGCGCCCAGTTCTCCATACATAAGCTCAAGGAGTGGTGTAAATCCCTGAAAATAGAGCAACGCTTCACTTCGATCGGATACCCCCAGGCAAATGGACAAGTGGAATTCACCAACCGGACCATTGTGAAAATTTTAGAAAAGAGACTCAAGACATTTCAAGGAAGTTGGGTGGAGGATTTAGATGGGGTCCTTTGGGCTCACAGGACCACTTCAAGAACTGCCACTAGTTAGACCCCATTCTCCCTAGTATATATGGTTCGAAGCAGTGATTCCTCCGAAAGTCATTGTGGAAACTCAAAGGATCCAACAGTATCGGCCTGAGGGTAATGAAGCCGCTCGGGTGTATGAACTTGATCTTCTCGAAGATAGAAGGGAATCTTCCCTGGCCCACATCCTAAGATACCAAGCTTCGATCGTCTGAGCCTATAACAAAAATGTTTGCAAAAAGGATATTCAGATCGGGGACTTGGTTCTTCGAAAAGCTGACATCCTAAGTCATGTGGGAAAGCTAAAACCCAACTGGGAAGGTCCGTACAGAGTAATAGGAGTCCGAAGTAATGGGAGTTTCGAATTGGAAGATCTTGAAAGAAGAGTGCTTAAGAGAACCTGGAATCCGAGGAATTTGCAGAAGTTTTATGCTTAGTTTGTTTTGCTATGTCTTTGATTTATCCGTAGTCTCTTTCTTACATCCGGCCGTTTGTAATTGAATTTCCGTCAAATTAATACAACCGTTGTCTTTTTCAAAGAATATGATCTAGTAACTTATTTCGTTTCGGATATGAGAGCAACGGATGTGATGTATTCCAAACTAACAAATGACTTGTTGAAACACACAACTCATAAACATTCGGGTATATCACAATATCATTTGATCACTACACATATAAAGAAGATCAAAGAGAAATAGCCGGAACATCCGGATAAACCAAGCCGAATCAACGAGAGTTAGAAGAATTCTTACTCAAAGTCAAAACAGTTGAATCTAAATACGAAGCCAAACCACCATTATCCAAAGTCAAAATAAACAGAGCAAATATCCAACGAAGGAACTAAATGCGAGAAAAATAAGACCAATATCCAGAAGTAAAAACTTATTGCAAAGTGGAATTGTTTCATGGTCGAGAGAGCGTACACATTTCACGGAGCATACTCCGCCTTCTTAATCCACCATCTTCATTCCGGTGCCCGGGAACTCCCTTCACTTGCCGCCTTTTTTGCCTGCCGAGCTTCGTAGGCCAGCCTTTCTTTCTCCACAAACTTCAGAGCCTCTTCTTTATGGTTGAGATAGGGCTGTCCTTGTATAGGGCACGAAAGGCTTAACCAATCGCGGTTATGCTCGGCATACTCCTCCAGCGGTACTAGCATGTGTTGGAGCAGCACCTCGGGAATGAACTCCGGGAAGAAGGGCCCCCCATGGTTGAATTTCAAGTCCGGAGTCTCCATGGCCATGAGCTCGCAGAATTCATCGCTCATTAACTCAACATCATCAAGGGGCTCGCCGGTGAATCAGGTTACATTCGCATTATTGTGCGGGCTCAAGTGCATGGTCTTCAGATTAAAGTTGCTCGGGAGTTGATCCTTCAACTTCAATTGCCCGATAGCAGAATCAAAGCCGGTCGCACGAGCTTCGTCAGAAGTACACATTAGGAAGTACTGGCATGACTTGGAGTGAAGGAAATCTTGAGCAATCTTTGTCCGAGTGTGCCTCAGATTTTCAAGCATTTGTGCTTTGAAGCTCCGTAACAGCCCAAGCATCTCCTCGACCCCTTTCTCCAACGTATCCCTCTCCGCTCGAACCCCAGCCAGGTCGTGAGCCAGAGCTTGCCGGTTCTCATCCGACCTCTTAAGGTCCTCCACGACCTTGTGGAACTTAGTCCGGTACTCCTTGCACTTACCCTCCAAGTCCTTCACACTTGCTTCGGACTTAGAGAGTTGCAAATCCAGCTCGGCCCTCTCTCCGGCCACATGCGAGCAAGCCTGGACCACAGCCGATAACTGAAAAGAGACGAAGAGAATAGACTTAGTAAAATGTAAACATGAGGAAACTTGAGTCGGAAAAGGGAGGTTCAGATGCAAACCTTTCGACCAGCAGCGTCAAGCTCGGATATGTGCTCCACCTCATTCATGGCGACCAGCCTAGCCACCTCGGCCTCTAAGTCGGCATCCGGGCCTGGGACCACAACTGATTTGGCCTTCGCCTTCTTCGAAGAAGGGAGGGCACTTTCCGAAGCTCTCTTGGAGCCAGAGACCGCCTTCGAGCCCGGAAGCTCCGGAAGCCCTGGGCGGCTTTTCTGCCCCCGTATCCTTAATCTTCCCTTGATTCAGGATTGGCACCCGAAGCTCCTCTTGGCTTTTGGAGACCCGATCAACATTGATCTCCGAGAAGACCGTTGCGTTCACGGGCTCTCCATCGGAAGAGCCGTTGAGACTTTGATAATCCGAGTCCTTTGGCCCTCGGCTTCCTCCCTCTCTTGATCCTCCCTATGCTTTCTCTTCAATTCAAGGAGGGCAGACATCGTGTAGTTAAACCAGTACTCTGCACAAGTAAGAAAAAGTTGGTTAGATCCGGCATATTTATACTTAGAAAACAAGTAGAGAGTAGCAAACACGGATAACAAAGAACTACGGATGTTTGCCTACGGAACTAATACTAACCAAAGCCTTATGGCGAGTTGCCATAGTAATATTCCGGAGCCAACCCGGCTAAGAATGACAGAGGTTTACATATTAAGCCCCGAAAGAAGTAAGTCTCCGTCTGATTCTTCTTCTTGAGAGCTTGCATCCACAAGGGCAAGTTCCGAGATGGGGCTCGGTCGAACGAATAGGGCTCCCGATTGAATATCTTCGGGAATACCCACTTCTCCCGATTATCTTCGGGGTCACCCGCTTTTAGAGCCGGACGGACGAAGAAGTTTCTTTTCCACCACTCCACTCCGAGTGAGGAAATCAGATCCTCAAAAAAGGCATATCCAGGTCGGATGAGAAAAGAATAGTAGCTCATATGCGTTTCACTCGCCTTTATTTCAAAAAGTCTTTGGAAGTTGGCCGTGCTCAGATGGACGCCAAGATGTTTACATAGCACTCCGAAGCACATTAGATTCCCAAGCGAGTTCGGGATCACTTGGTGGGGGCTCAAGCCCAGATCATTGAAGATAGCGAGAAACGGAGGAGCAACCGGAAGCCTCCATCCGCAGTGGAGCGAGGCTTCATATACAACCATGTACCCGGATGGTGGATTGTAGAATCCATTTTTGGGATCCGGCACCACCATCTCAAGGGAATCAGGTATCTCGTACCACTGCCAGATATACTCTAACTGCTCCTCGATTAGTTTGCTTGCCCGAGTCGGCAACATGTCGTCTGAGTTGAGCTCTCCATCTTCATCCGAATGGACGATATTTGCCTTGCTCCTCGAAAATTTGATATCATACACCCGACCACTTGAGGTCCCAACGGTGTCGTCCTCTTCATCTGAGTCATCGTCCTTTACGACCTCAACTTCCTCCGCCGCCAATCCCTTCCATTTATCATCACCAGCTCGGGCAGTAACGGGATCCGAAATTTGATCCACGTCGACAATGGGAATCATCAGGAGAGGCGCTACTGCGTGAACCTTTTCCCCAACGCCCGCTTCAAACATGGCGGTATCGGGAGCTTCCCCGGAAGTATCTCCTACGATCTCCTGAAACATCTCCTGGAAGTCCAGAATAAAAGGTATCTGATGAGGGAGAATTCGCGTATTATAACCTAAAGATCGGCAGAATAAACGGACCTCAGGAGGAAGCACAGTGTCTTCAGGTTCATCATTTCCACCAAACTCCTGGGTGGAAGTTCGATGTATAGATCTGCGCTGGGGTGAAGAGATCTCGATTCAATGATCCGGATTAGGCGAATCAGGAATTTCTACGATCGAGGGAGAACGACTGGCAGCCGGATTAGCCGCCTCTTCAGGAGCGGCTGATTCCTGGTTCGGCTCCTCCAGGACCTCATAAGCAAAGGCGTCGGCTAAAACAGCCGAAGTCAAAGAATAATACCTCGATTCCGTGCTAGGCTCCGAGTCTGATCCGTAGCTCTGTCCCTCGCGAGCATTTTGACTATCGCTATCAGACATCCTAGGAAAGGAAGGAAATGGATTAAGTTTGGACGCTACGGATCTTCCTAAGCAAGCAAAGTCAGCGAAGTGTTACGAGGCATGTCACTACGGATCATAGGATTCGAGGGCCCCTAACTCTAAGATACAGTTAGAAGTTAGCGGAGGTAGTCTGAACAGTCCAATGTTTAGATTAATTATTTATTTACGATTCGAAGAAGTCAAGATGCATCCGAGCTATAAGATCAGCCAAACTACGTATATACCGAAGTAAAAGCACAAGTACCATACTACGGAAACAGGTGTAAAGTAGTAAAAACATCACACACAAGAAAGAGGTATCCAGATACTTACTTGTGAAAGAAGAACGGATTGGATCGAAGGCAGCTGCTGCTCCTGGAGGCTCTAAACGCTTATGCTTCAGATTGCTGGATTGCTTAGGTTCGGATATAATTTTTGCAGAAATTCACTCTCTAAAAATGTGGTAACTTTGACGTTTACGGTCTACCTATTTATAGGGAAGGAGAATTTGGGAATTCCAACCGCCTCCGTGATCGTGGCCACGATCTACCCACCCACTAACTATGAACCAACAGCTTAGATCAGTTAGTGAATTTGAAAAGGCTTATTGGACATTATTGCACGTAACGACGTTTGATATTCCCTCGGATGACATAAGTCATCGGATAAAGGTGGACTTCGGGTATATCATACTTGGCCGTTTGTGTTATGTTAGCGATATCGAGGATTTTTACAGGACTATTATCTTCGGATAAACGTTCGGCTGAGCGAATCTGATGACAAACCTTATCGATATGGTTGTAACAGGAAACGCGCATAAGATAAAAGAGAAGCATGGAGGAAAACAACACATTTCAATTCGGATATCAAAACCGAGTTCAAACACACAATTTGGTGAAACAAGAGTACCAAGAAATTATTCGGAGCAGTGAAAACTTGGACAAAAGGTTTTACAAAATCTCATGAGGCATACCCCGCCTTCACCAATTCAGGTCATCCGTGCTTGACTCCTCGGACTCCACGTAACTTGTTGGACCCGTGTTGGCCACATACCTCATCCGGGCAAGCCATCGCCTCCGGGTCTCCTTGCGACGTTTCCTCCGGATCTCAGCATGAGCGCGAGTAATTCGGCGCCCTAGTTCCTTCAGCTCCCATAGGTCCTTCTTCGGACATGAGAGCTCGCTGAGTACCAGATTAAGAATCACCAGGTCTTCGGAAGTCCCTTCCCCCGGATAGGCTGGGGAGTGCCACACTTTGCAATCGCATTTCATAAAATCCCGCCACCCCTGGTAACCAGGAAACACAGGAGCTTCATACGGATGGCCCCTCGAACGCCGAGCTCTTCGCGATTGAATGACAGGAGCGGCTAGCGGAGCATCAAACGGGATTATAGCCCGATTCGAGTCCCCAGGGGCTAGCACAGGTTCAAGGACAGGTGACGGAACTGGCACGGGAGCGGGTTCCGGGGCTGGTTCTGGAGTAGACATAAGCAGCGGAACAGGTGGAGGAGTGGCATACTCATCCTGATAATAAGCCCAACGCGAATGACCGGATTGATTTCCTGACATCCTGAGAAGTTCCACAACTGAAGAAAATTACTAAGTAGACTCGAAGACTACTACAGACCCGAAGCAGTTAAACTTGGAAAAATAATGAAACTTACCTCGCAAATTCTTCGCTTCACTTCGGATGGGGTCAAAAAAATTATTTACCGATGGTAAAAGTGAAAACGACAGCTCCTATTTATCGGAGGATAATTTAGGCAACACATGAATTAATTGCTTCCCGCCTCTTCGTATTCACCATCGATTTGCATGATCCAACAGTCACAAGGCGCCTCGAAAGAGGAAAAGACGTAAATGGTCACTATATATGTCCGTTCGGCCCGGACTACAAGAACCATTAGACATGGATTTCTTTTTCTCATGGGACGGATTGAACGAAAAAACTTCTCCTTTTTTAATAGTTCTCAACTATCTTCTATTAATATACTTGGAAACTAGGGGGCATATGTTGATACGGGAATATGTCCAATCTGTCATTGAAGCATCCTGAGGACAAATCCTAAGGCATCACAGTATTACAAGGACGAAGCTCCGTGGATCCGAACCCCAGACCATCCGAGGTCACGATTGGGCTAGACACGCAGAGAATACCGTGAACAGAATGGCTGGACAAAGGCGTCATATCCGAACCTGACGTGTCCGGACCCTCGTCCCGTATATCACATCCGAACCTAAAGACAGTCAAGGAAAATCATAATACGTCAGTAGAGGAGGGCCTTGTTCCGGACACTTCAGTCCGGAACCATCACTTCGGATATATCCATAAGTGGAATGACATCGAGGCCCTCAAAACCTACAAAATGACTAATCTAGCCCTATAGTCCAAATGTTATATGGGTTATGACAATCATATGATCCACGGGCTTAATTAAGCTTTACTAGTCCAACACTTGGTACAATCCAATAAGTCTGGTCCAAGAAGGGAATTAATCTTTATAAATAGGGAATACCTCTCAAGGTAAACTCAAGTATGCTCAATGAATCTCTACATAATACTATAAGCCTATGGCCTTTGATTATATAGAGTTGACCTATAATTGATCTTGAGTAAAGTCTCGTATCCGGTTTGATCCAAGGCAAATCAAGGCAAATCGGGTTCAAAGGTTCTAACCCCCCCCTCTCTTCAAGCTACTTGTGAAGTTTCGAGTAGCAGAATCCGGACGCAAGGACCGAGGCTCGGACTCTACGAGGCTTTAAGGATTGAAGAGAGTTAGGGGTTTTTTGTAATATCCATAGTTGGGCTTTCACCTCAACAGATTAAATTTCAATTTAGTTGTTAAAATTTATATGTAATACTAGAACTGACGTCACACGCTACACGCGTGAAATTGTGTTTCTGGTCTTCTTTACAAGTTTAGCTCAAATTTCCAGGAAAATTAAACCATATTAAAAAACAAAAGCCTCAGCTGTATGAATTCATTGTTGAGATGAAAGTAAAAGATTTTGGATCATGGAAGCATTCACATCATTTTCATACAGGCAGAATCAGGTCATGAATGTGTGACTACTGCTTTACTTGCTAAAGCAGAACTATTATCTGCAATTTCACTCCCCAAGGACTCACCCTAAACCTCAATGTTTGCTGGACCTAACTAAAGAATTTACAAAATCATGCTTCCTTGCGTACACGGTTTGTGCTACTTGCTGAGTTGTTCATAAACTCACAGAACGTCGAAATCTAGAAAGTGAGATCGGCTTCCTCAGAGAGCAAGTTAGTGAAGATTTTTGAACTGGACAGGCCAAATGTTGGTAGTCATTGTACATTGGGCGCTGGCTGGATCCGCAATTGCAGTTTTCAGTACTCTGCAACGCTGCTGCCTCATCGATTCTCATATGCTGCATAGACTTAAGCTGCATACAACACGACCACAAAATTTAGAAGCATATTAAAACATCAATGCATACCAGTCTAAAAGTAAGCAGTCCGAACATCCATTCTTACAAACATCTTGTTGTCTAGACTCTCTAGACTCTAGACCTCTATACTTTCTCTGCATTCGTTTATAAACTGCATTTTTGTTTCTGTTGTTTGCTTAGGAACATCGACACGTACAGTCCAAAAGTAGGCAGCTTAAGCAAAATTCAGAACAACTATTCTCACAGGCATTTTGTTGTCTGGACCTCTATGCTTTCACCGCATTCGATTAGAAACTGCATTATTGTTTCTTTTGTTTGCTAAGAACATCAACACATAAATCAGAAAGTAATTAGCAGCTCAATCAACACTCAGAACACCCATTCTACAACATTTTGTTGTCCAGACCTCTTTACTTCCACTACATTCACTTAGAAACAGGATAACAATGAAGAAGCGCAAAGGAGAGTTTTTTTGAAAGGAAATTTAAACCGAATGGGTTGGAGAATTAACTAAAACAAGTGCTAATGCTGATGCGAGCCAAAACCATTGAACAAAATTTCCGTGCTAATACAACTTTTTCGTCTAGAAAATTAATAAAACATGTAATAGGAGGAAGTAATTCCTTTATTCAAAGGATTCAAAGTTGATCGGTGATGATAAAGAAATTAAGGACATACTTGATGCATAACTGATGGTTCAGGAGTAAGCTAGTTATGATAACAAGGAAGATGGGGTAACGATTCAATAAGTGTATGCTATAGAGCCAAAGCACGAGTTGTAACTGCTTCACTCTAAGATTCAATAAGTAGCAGCTTCAGTTTCCAAAAGTGAATTAGGAGACACCTTTTATATAAACTCCATCTAGATTTCTTTTCCCTCGTTTTTACTTTTCTATTTATTGAAAATTCTTGAAAGATAGTAATTCGCACATAATTTTGTAAGGAATAGAGAAATCAGCTAATTACAAAACCTCAAAAAGGAAGCAAGAAATTAACTAATTACAAAACCTCTGAAATATATTTTGGGTGGCTATTATCTCTAGTACCTTGTAATCATAGAGACCCTTGAAATCATTGCTTCTAAGGCCATCTGGATACCAATCACCTGCACGCGTTGAAATGAATGACCAAAGAAGACCCCATGATACAATTGGTCCAAGAAGAACAGAACAATTGACTATGTGGGGACAAATTAGGCCACAACCAACATACGTCGGACAAAAGTCAAAATAGAACCTGCATGAGATCATATAAACGAGATCCCATTGAATTACATGCAGATCATTTTGAACTGTCACACAATTGTAATGGACTATATTTTCTTCCTACTGCAATATTTAACAGGCAGAGAATTACGTATTCTTGAACAGCGTTAAGCCAAAGCTGGGGAAATTGTCAAACCCACATGAATCACCGACACCGCTAAAGAACCATTTAAAGCAACTCCAGATGAAACTTATACTTAAATATTTTCCCAGAGAACTCACCTGCTTTATGCGAGAAAATAGATATAAAAGAATACAATAAGATCTATAAACACAAAAATGGGTAATGTAAGATTAGGTAGGAATTGATAAATTCACCAAATTATCTCGAAGAAAGAAAGAGAATTCAAGGGAGAAAAAAACTAGAACATAATAATTCGATCAGCCATATATACAACAAAGTTTCAAGGTGAAGATTTTTATTTTGCATTTGACTCCTGACATCCAAATCCATGTTTTATATTTAAAAACATAGGCAATTGGAATTCAATAACGAACAGTTAAAATAAGAGAACATCCAATTTCTAACTCCATGAAACACTTACATGTCATTTTAGCTTTAGTTCAACAAAAGATATTAAAATTCCAAGCTTGCATTCTAACAAAATAAGCTAAGCTGTGGTTTATGGACAATGCTCAAAGAACAGATGTATAATATATTTGTACAACAAACTTTAATTTACCATATTGATAATATATCATACAAAATGAATATGATTTCACAATTACTAAAAAGACTTGAAAAAAGATTAATCAAGTTACTTTGCAAGTTCAGTTCTAGTATTTGTATGGAAGATGTTGATTAACATTGCGGTTGCAGTCCCACTGGGATATGTCAACTTGTAGTCTAATACCATGACCTAGAGCCAAGGAACCAAATAAATTTAATCAGTTAGTTCGTATTTGAAATGCATGATTCAATGGTAGTTCTTTGTTCCTAAAAAACCATGTTAACCGAAAACCATCCATATAAACAGTGGGAAGAATAATTCAAATTACAATATAGAAGAACATAATATAATTATCTAGTATTTCCACCAGGTAACTAATATACAGGCACAAAAAGTAGAAAATAGAACAAACAATAGCAGAAAATATGGAGAAAAGCTAATATTCGTAAATGCACTAAATGTTGTTAATAAAGACCTACCTTCCTGAGAGGAACAAGACTGAAAAGTCCGAGAAAACTAACAGCAAAGATGAACCCCATCATCCACAACAATCCTGGATTCTTAACATCCTCAGCTCGATTACCGGGGTAATCCTCACTGATCAATTTATACGTCTTCTCATCCATAGATACGCAAAAGAACCCAGTTCAAGAGGAGTTGAAAAAGAAGAGATATGCAGAATGGAAAGATCAATCCGAAAAGATGCGTTTGAATATGAGGTTCAAACGGTGGCCGGAGATCCTCCGTCGACAATTATAGGAATCCTTCATCTTTTTATTGTTCAAGTATATCATTGTGAAGCTCTATGGAAGATGAAAAAATTGATATAAATTGCTCAGTCAATTAATTTGTTCAAGAGATGTTGAAAGGGAAATCAGATATGGGTGGAGAAGATGGAAGAAAAAGGAAGAGATCTGGGAAAGAAACCTTAGTTGGTTTTGTTCGTATATGGGGTTCCATGTTTGTACTTCTCACGCGCCTCATGTCTGAGAGTGGGCAACTTCACAATTCCAGATAAATTTGTACTGACATTTTTCAATTCAGAAACAATTCGGGAATTTTCCACGCGTCCTTACTACGTTGTATCATCAATTTGAAATAAAATTAAAATTTTTTACATATTGGTTCAGATGTGAACAAGAAAGTTAATTGATTACTAACTCATTGAAAAAAATAAGATGAACGAATTAAAATTGCATTTCAAATACTAAAATATTCATATCTCAATCAAAACTGAGTGAAAAATTCGAGCTCAACTGGCAATTGAAAAAGATATAACTCCATGTGGGGAAATACAACGGAAGAAATAATGCTCTAGCTGAGGTTGTTAACTTGTTCCGATGACACGCACAACAAGTGATTTTTGGACTTTCCCATTAGTAGATCCGGCCAATCGGGAAAGTCACACAACACCTGAGCCCAATTTAGCAAAAAAAACACTTTGAAGGAGCACAAATTACACCGAAAAAGTTAGAGATACTTTGTCCCCTTACAAGACCTTTTAAGAATAGATGATTCGATGCGATGATAAGTGCAATTCTATTGGTAAGATGGGTCCATTTATACATAGTATCAGAGCATGACTGATCACGTTGATTTTGAGTCTTGGGTTGCTCTAGTCCGTAACTGTATATGAGTCCATTTGTACATAATATCAAAGCTCATAGATTGTTCATGTTGATGTTTGGTCTTGGATTGCTCTGGTCCGTTATTTTATGCTGTGGACATGCCTCTATGTTGTCATATGTTGATTTTGAATCTACCAGCTCATATGTTAGGAGGTTTGTTAAATATAGAATATCACGTGCACTCTCCCTAGGAGTTGGGATAACTCTTTCCTCTCACAAATGATTTTTAATGGTAGATGATCCCTGATGTTGTATAAAAATGACTAAGTGCTCATGGCATTCAGAATGTAAGACTCCTCAAATTTGGTCGGGTAAATAGTTGTTGTAGTAGAATCTCCGCGTGTTATCCATTTGAAGCGGAGAAGATGCGCCCCTATATACATAGGAAGTGCTATGGGGGACAAGTCGGTGACTTGCCCAGAGTTTGGTTGGCCCTATTAGCTTCTGACACGTGTTCATAGTAGGGTGGCAGTTAAGATCACGCGGCGGCTTTGGACAATAGGAGGTCGATTCTTTCAGAGGTCGGCTTTAGTCTGTCGCAGACTTTCTCCTTAGTAAGAAGTGTGGCCGGACCTGTTTGGGTAGGGTTGGCCCGATTAGAATAATGACAAGTATCTTGTAAGGGTTTAGATCAATTCTCTACTTCAACTTCAAGAGGTCGATCTCCTAGTGTTGTTCAGAGGTATGATCTCCTCGACTCCTGATAAACTCTGCAGCTATTGTAATAAAGAAAGAGATGAATTCGTCCTAAGCCTTTTTGAATTGTACGTTCGTAGAGAGTGATTCATTTGTACAAATCAATTCTCTTTCTATAAATAACTTAGTCGCTATTATTTCACCTTTAACTAGTCGTGTAAATAAAATAAAGGTTGTAGAGGCAGAAAGTCAAAGAGAATAAGGGAGATTAGTTAGCAAATCATCACCTCTTCGACGGGATGAACGGGTCTTAGAATTAACAACTCGCTCATTACCGCTAGCGTGAGCTATTTGAGTTAATAGGTCGATTGGCATGTGGCTTGTAGAGTGTTCTGCTGTCCATTGGTATACAAATACGTAGTAAATTTACTCATTTCATCATACAAACTAATAATAAGATTATGAATTCATTCGTTTTAGTTAAGTTCATGTTCATTACATTTAATTCAGTTTATTTAAATATTTACCGTCGAAAACAGAGACTAAAATAAAATATAACAATGAAACAGGGTTGAGAGTTGTGGCATCATGGCATGTTGAATGAAATTCGTTAAAGAAACAATCTCCCATATATATAGTTCAATTAGTGTGGATACACAAAAAGAATCTGGCATGGGGCTGACTGAAATAACCCAAGTACTAGGCCCATCAGGCTGCCTAATACTACAGGACCAAACGAATGAGTTAACAAAGCTCCTCCATATAGTCAATACTGTACCAAAATCTAGGACCTTTTCTGGAAAAATGTAGCAAAGACAGTTTATTTGAATTCTTGATGAAAGCTTAAAGATTGACACTGGGAAATTTGCATGATCCATAACCTGTGAAAACGATCAAGGAATCAGATACTACCATCATATATATACACTTTGAAGAAAAAGAGTTACAAGTTGTCAACAAAAAATACTTTATCTAAGGGTAAAAACTGAAAAGCACTTTGACACTTTCAGAAAAGGGAGGGAGAATCCTGCTTTAGAAACAGTAGAGCCTTTACAAACAGGGTTTCAAACTGACATGCATGCTGTTTACAACATTAACATAACACCATGAACCAAGGAATTAGAATATCAACTTTACAGTAAATTACATAAACTACTACTTTAATACTTACTCCTTAAAGTAATAGATTTTCACCTTGTCATTTTTACCTCTTCCACAAACTTTTAACATGATGAATCAAACTTCGAATAATTTTTCTATACATTTGCAGCCTCAAAGGGATTTCATAAGTTGGGTGTATGTGCTCTAACTTCAATAATCCAATGTTGCCTTAACGCAAATTGGCATCAGATATTCTTACGAAACTTACACTCACCAATGGCCATCAAGGATTTGTTCAAACAGATACTTGATGGCACGTTGGACTTTTAGTTGCCCCACTATATCAGACACACCAAAATGTGCAAATATCTGACATACTGTTTTGTAACCTAGGTTAAAATCGAGTTGCGAGTATATTACTAATATACGTCTATATTAATAATATAATTTTTAAATATTTTTCACCAAAATTATTTAAGAAGAAACTTAAAATTAGAATTAGGCCATAAATGGTAGTAGGTTTAAATTGGTACGAATCTGTAGATATGAACTTACTTGGATCTTTAGAGGTCATGACAGCTAACCCATTGAACGAGCAAGTGGCTCCAACTCTTAAAAACTGAGTCCAGTAAGCATCAAAAGCATAGCTAGCATGATTAACTATCGAATTCGGCTTGTAACATTTTTGACCCGGTTGGATCGCGTCACAGGTCCCATTGCCCTGGCTGCACGCGTATGAAACCGCACCAGCTAGCGCTGTCTTATTCGCACCCTCTGCCACCACACACCACAGCTTCCCACTATCTTTCGGTTTCGGCAAAGCCGGGAACACCACCTTACCCGACAGATCAATTGGGTACACGTGAGACCCATTCGGGTACAACAGCCCGAAATGTCGCTCCGTACCCGGACCCGTTTTCTGATTCTCATTGAACAACGCAAAAATCATGGCCGGGATCACAACACCTGGTCGAGTTGGGATCCCAACTGGAGGCTTTGACATGAACTTCTTTACCACATTCCGGTTGTAAGTCGCGGCATTGTAATAATTCGCCCCAAGCTGACCCGGGTCGCCCTTATTGGGCCAGCCGGTCTCAGCCAGGAACAAGCGGACATTCGGGTACCCCATTCTGGTCATTGCGAAAACTATTGAATCCAACATTTGATCCAAGAGGTTGGTGTAGGTGATGTTCGAAAGTGGATCCGTGTACGTGATGTTTGAAGGTTGGAGAAGAGCGTAGTCGAGGTTAATCTGGGTCGGGTTACCCACCCAAGCAAAGTAAGTGTAGACATCAACAAAGAAAAAGGACTTAGTCCGGTCCAAGAACTGCAGCAACGGCTTTAAGACCGTTTCACTGACGTCACTTCGGAAAGTGCCGTTAGACGGTGGGAAGGACGATTCCATTACGTCCATAGCCAATGGGGTACCCACCTACATCATATCAACCAAAAGGTTAACTACATTTTTGTAAGTAATTATCCATCAAAATCCAAATATCAGAGCAACAAGAAATACAATACAGACAAATTAACAACATATTTATCCAGTTAAGTACTAGTACAAACAAGTGAGTTCAATTTTAGTATCACATAGTTTCATACTTATTCTTTTAACATCACATAAATCTAGCCTCAATTTAAAAATATCAAAAAAGTAAACTAACATGTTAGTTAGTTTTCAACTATACACGAAGTACTGATATATACCTATAATTTCTATGTCCAACAATAAATTTTAACTTTCTCAGAAAAATGTCCCAAATAAATGGAACATACAATATATCAGTACTTCTAGTATAAGTTGAAAACTTGAAAGTAGACTAAACGAACAAACAATTAATAAAAAACTAAAATTAATCCTATATATCATCCGTTGCGGACTCAATTTTTTATTTTCATTTTGATCCTAACTCAACTTCTCAATTATTAAATGAAAAATATCTCTGCCACTTTATTCACAATTCTCATACTTTATTCATATTATTTCGTAATTTATTTACTAGTTTTTCTACTTTATTATTATATCTATTACTTTATTCGCTTTATCTTAAAAATTATGTTCTGGCTAATGGAAATTTAAATTTTAAACAGATGGAATATATTATATAATTTATAATATTATTTTACATGTTAAAAATCATATTGAACAACTTTTATAACACAAAACGTGTACACGTTGAATCGAAACATTAATATGATAGTTATCTTCCATACATTTAAAAACTGACTAGCATTCATATTTATTCAGGTTTCAGGGTACGGAAGTACTAGCATTCATTCATTTCTGACTTTAAAAAGAGAAAAAACGAAGTAGCATTTATTTCAATGTTTGGGATGTAGATTAATAATGAAAATGTACCTAACTGTTGGGCCGAGTAACAGAGTGAGTAGAGTATTACGTCAAATATTCAAAATTTCCAAACAAACAAAATAGTCGTCTATTTTTTTCATAGAAAAAGGAATTCGAAGAAGAAGAAAACTTATTGTTATAATAATAATAATGCAATAAATAAAATCAAACTTTGGTATCCAAATCGAGATTAGGTACAGTACCTTGATTTTGCCGAGACCAAATTTCTTAACCGAGTGTCTGATTTTCCGAATAGCCGGAACCAGCTGAAACCAGGTGCTATTAGGCTGGTTGCTCAATATTTCATTTCCGACTAGAAGGTACCGGATCTTGGATTCGGGGTAAAACGGTAGCACATTGGACTTGACCCATTGGTCAGCTAGAGCCTGGTTAGTTGAGATATTGGGAATCAGATTATTTGGGACCATGATCGAGACCTGGAGGTCAGTGTTCTTTGTGGCGTTTAGGATATGCGGCTGAGCTGCGTAGATTTTGACGCGTTTGGCGTTTAGGGATTGGATGAGTCTTATTGATTTTTCTGGGTTTGGGATGTTGTTTGCTAGGTCTCCGTAGCATATTCCCATCTTTGAGTGCATTGTTCCACCTGCAACAACATAAGATTTGTTATAATCGATCAATAAAATCACATCAAAAAATGGTGACCGATGATTATTATTGTGTAACTTACTTGAGCAGAAGAATGATGTGGAGAGAAGAAAGAGGAGTAACAAAGTAGCCATTGTTGTGTTGTGTTGTGTTGTGTTGTGTTGTGATGTGCATAAAAATGTGTTCTGGAAATGAAGTTATATATGAGTAGCAGAGGGAGACAGCGTGTATGGAACGTTGAGAGGGTGGGTCAGTACTCCGTAGGGGGTTGGAAAAGTTTTGGAGAAGTTTATGCCTGGGAGACTTTGGAGTTGGAGACTTGGAGTCATCGGGCAGTGTATAATTGACCTATGTCTAAGTATTTTGTAATTTAATAGAAAATTTATTTCATTTACACTGAAAACTTGATCACTTTAATTTTACATTACAAACTTTTTTAATTGACATTAAGAAACTGTTTGGTATACAATCTGAATTGGCAAATCTAAATTGGCAAAGCCCAGTTTAAATGGCCTGATTTGAATTTGATTTTACCAATTTGAATTGTATAACAAACAATCCCTAAAACTTTTGTTAAAATTTTGACCTTACACATCGATTAGATAGTTAATAAGTCTCCGTTAGTCATATATTAAAATTACACCAAAATCTCTTTGTAAAAATTTAAATACGTTACCAAAACTTTTACAAAAACTTGCACTCGATACCTGAACTTTTTCATAGAAAAAGTTCATATATAATTAGCTAAAGTCTTAGAAAGATAAAATTTTTCAAAAACATTAGAAATTACAGGGTTTTATGGTTTTTAGCGGTTTTTGAATTTTAGTAATCTAACCGGCCGGGCTTACTAAAAGATCACCAATTCATATTTTTTATTATATTTCTAATATATTATGTTATATATTTTAAGTTTATAGCATTAAAAGTTATAGTTATACCTTTAACGTATTATGTTAATGTTTTAAAATATGATATGATGATTTTAATGAGTCGATATTGTTTGTATAAATTATAGTTTTAACCTCTTTTGTTTAATTTTTAAACATGTGATGTGATAGTTTTAAGAATCTACAGAAATTTTATAATAACTTATTATAGTTTTAATTGACAATCTTATAGCATTCAATAACCATTAAACAATTCAAAAATATTTCAGAAAAATCATTAAAACAGTAATAAACAGCTTAAAATAAGCTACATGAACATTTAGTGATCCAAAGATTCTAAAATATCTATTCTCATGGAAAAAATATTAGAACAAAATGTTCATTCGGTGTTATTTATGCAATTGAAACTCATTTGTTAAGATAGGCTTTTTTTCGTTCTTCAAACTTGTTGATGAACGTCGACTTCCTATTTTTCGTTGCTTTTTTTTTGTTGCTTCAACACTGCAATGACACATTTGAGAGATCTATAATCCAACTCGATGTCATCGTTCAAACCTGCTTAAACATTTACTAAATGGGTTTAAATCATAATAACTCTCATTAAAAGGAACATACTAAACAAGCTAGAAATAGTATCATTGATGCTTGAAATCATAAAAGTTTCTATTAAAACTATAACAATTCAGGTTAAAACTATAACATATGAACTAAACATAATAACAAACAAAAATATTTTAATACAATCTAAAAATAGTATCAGTGAAGCTTAAAACCCTAACAATGCATTTTAAAACGATATGTGCTCTGAAACTATAACAAATCAGAAACATGTAATACAAACTAAAAACAGTAACATTGATGCTTAAATTCAAAACAGTGTATCTTAAAACTATAACAAAGTCTTTGAAAAAAATCAAATCATAAATATTCCATCATAAACTAAAAACACTAGTGTTGCTGCTTAAAACTATAATGTTGCATAAAATTATAATGTATTCCTTAAAACAATAACAGGCAAAACCATTCAACACATACTAAGAACATAACAATGATGCTTGAAACCATAATGTTAGCTCTTAAAACAATACCCAACCACCAAATAACATAATTTGTGAAATGATTCGATTTTTTCTATATGAATTTCAGATCAAGTTTCGGATCTGGAAACATCAAATCGTAGAGATCACCAAAAAACTAAGAATAAAAGATAAAATTTCAGCTCAAGTTGAATTCAACGAAAAAAATGAAATGAATCCATGTTACAGAGATGATTAAAACTATAACACCAGTAAGGTATTCGTAGGGAACGTAGCCACGAATCGGTAAGGTTAGCGACGAATAAATTTATTCGTCGCTAGGTTTAGTTGACCCCAAATAAAATATAGAAAAAAGAAAATTACATTACCAACGAATAAATTTATTCGTCGGTAAATATACCGGCTGGAGAAAGTGAAAAAACGATAAATGAAAAAAATTCAGCGACGAATAAATTTATTCGTCGCTAATTTTGAATTAAAATTAAAAAAATTTAATTTACACGAACAGGACTGATCGCTACATTGGGGTGGCGGATAAATTATCCGTCGCCCAAGTTCTGTTTAATTAAAAAAAAAAACGGGCAGGCATCTCATTTTCCCTAAATAGACTTCTTTCTCCTCTTCTCCTTCTCCAATTCGTTTTTCATGGGTTTTGGCTAATTCTTCACGGTTCTTTGCAATCTTGGTATCAATTCGAAGATCGTGGAACAATATCTTCCAACAACTTCAAATTTCATCCGCTATTTTGTCTGGAATCAAGGTATTTTGGCTAAAAACCTAACTTTTCGGAATTTATTGATTAGTTCAGTATTTATGTTGAATTGGTTGGAATCATATGAACTATATAGTTTATGTTACGTATTTGTATTACTTTGATATGTGAAATTGCTATATTGATTGTGAATTTGATTATATTGTAATGGATTATGATATTTTCAAGTATGTAGCTACTATTTTAGCATATGTAGATGCGGATGATGAGTTGTTTGATCTGCACGATGATCATTATGTAGACTTACAGGACGGCAATTACGGTATATGATGTATGTTGTAATCAATTAGTAGTTTAAGTATTTATATTTTCTATGCCTGCACATTTTGTTATGATATCCTTTTCTAGACTAACGCTCACTATTATCGTATATGTTCCACGTTTTTGCAGATGCCGCGACATAGACCATGCCACTATCGTCCCCCCCCCCCCCCCCCCCTAGTCGGGGGGTAGCCCTGGGGGAGGGACGGACTCCGATGAGGGGTCGAGCTCTGGCAGTCGTAGTCGTGTACCATAGTTCCCAATAGAATCGAGCAGGGGCTCTACCCTAGACGAGCATGATGATCCCCAAAATCCCAAGCTGAGTGGGCGGGGAAGCCCGCGATTTTTAGTTTGGGTCCTCACATGTAAGTATTATATGTTTTTGTTTGTATATGTGGCATATTATTACTTATAGTAGTTGATAAATGTTTGTATCTTTTACATTGACAACAGGTTATGACCGCAGTCCGTTCATAATAAGTTCTGTGAGATTGTTCGGGCCAAGAGAGAGATGTCGGGGTAGGGTGGTGAGTGTTGGTCTAAGTTATCGGGACCGACAGAAGGTCGAGTAGTTTGATGAGATGCGAGTAAGTTTAGATATGACATTCCTCTCTTCTAATTATTAGTTATTCATTACAATCGTTGTTTTAATGTGAGTGGTTCATTAGCCACTGTATGTAAGTGGTATGTTAGCCACTCTATATGGGTGATATGTTAGTCACCATTGTGTTAGTAACATTTAGGACAATGTGAGTGGTATGTTTGCCAATTTATTTGGGTGATATGTTAGTCACCATTGAATTATGTTATGTTGTATTATGTTATCAAATTGATGTATATCTACAGGTGATTAAATGGATTCTTGGATTTTGTTTGAAATTGGGAATGCAGAAGTTCTACTTCATTCCCAGCAGGTTGGTCCCCCAGATATGTAAGACATTTGAGACAATGGGGTCTGTACGATATAGAGATATGGTTGCAACTTGGAAAGTGCACCATGATCGGAACCTTGGAAAGCCTAGAGACCTTGAAGATGACGAGTGGGCTGCTTGGCAGACATACTGGTGATTGCCTAATGTCAAAAACATTGCCTTCGTCAACAAAGAGAACCGTGCATCTGAGTCTGATGGAGCAGGAAGGGCCACTCACCATCTAGGCAGGCGATCCACTATGACTGATTATTATAAATCGGTAAGTGTATGTATTTGTGTATCTATTTAACATGTACGTGTATGTATTCATTACTTGTGAGTCGATAAATGATGCATATATACTTATCTTGTTCAACTGGCAAATGGGGTGGTGAAATCTAAGTATGACATCTTCAAAAAGGCCAAGCTGAAGGACGACAGATGGACTGATAGCAGGGCCGAGTCTATTGCGGTATTTATATTGTCCTCCTATAGTTCATATTTGTACACTACAAGTTGTCTTTC
>JAYMSP010002264.1:0-25293 GCA_036897095.1 Plantago elongata
TCAAATACACAAACAAACAGATACATTTCACTTTCAGATACTGTAACTATCAGATTTTCAGTTATTCTCCACCACTCATTTTTCTTCTTTTTCTGCCCTCCATTCCTTTTTCTTCTTTTGTCTGCCGTTCCTTTTTCTTGCCTCGTTCATTTCACTTCCTTTTTCTTCTTGGATACTGTAACATACAAATTTTCACTCTCCTTTCAAAAATCAACCTGTTTCTTCTTCTCAACTGTTCTTCTCACTCACGGTCGTCTGTTCCTCACGGTCGACTGTGACCGACACTTCCTTCTCACTCACGGTCGTCTGTTCTTCTCACTCACGGTCGTCTGTTCTTCTCCTCCTCACGGTCAAACGCTCATACCCATTTCACGGCGATTCGGATCGGTGATGGCCAAACGCTCGAACTCAGTCGGATCGGCGATGGCTCTGCAGATCGTGAGACGCCGTTGACGTCGCCAAGCTCGCCGAGCAAGCCGAACGCTAACCCTCACCTAACGCCTACAGAAATCGAAAACGATCGGCTGTTGTCTCGACTCAATTTCGGCCGAATCAAGGTATTTCGGCTGTTGTCTCCGCCAATTTCATGTCGTATTCAGAACCTCTGTTTTAGGTTTTACTTTCAAAGTTAGGGCAAAATTGGGGCCAAATTGGATGTATTCAGAAACCTCTGTTTTACGTTTTACTTTGAAAATTAGGGCAAATTTGGGGCCAAATTGAATGTTTTGTATTTGATTTGATTGCTATAATGGTTTGATTGGTATAATGATTTGATTGGTATAATTGTTTGATTGGCAAATAGACTAGGCTCCTCTTGTGAAATGCTCAACTGTAGCAGCATTTGAGTTTTTGCCACTCAAATGCTATACCAAACACAAATTGTTGGAGTAGCATCCAAATGGGCATTTGGATGCTACTCCAATCAGCCCCTCAAATTCTCATCCAAACACCCCCTAAGTAAACAAGTTGGACCAGTAAATAGAATTTGAATACAATATACAAAATTGACCTATTTAGACAGGCTGAGATACGTAGACAAGCTATAACATATCAGATACAAATCAATCGACCTCATTACCATAAATCACCAGAACAAAACTGAGTCAATCAAATCAGTTTTGAGCTACGAATGAAAACACCCCTACCGATTTGAAGATATGGTCCGTCTCGCACGGGTATAGATTATTGTAATAGGCGACGGTGAGGAGTCTATAGCGGTGAATGTGAATGATCGCCTCAACATAATCACCGTGAATTTGTTTATTGTCGTTACAGATGCGCTAGCGAATTGGAGACGAAGATTTTAATGATTATGCTGGTTTTGGGTGTTTTTTCAGTTTTATGAACTTTTATTAATAAAAAGATTATTACGTAAACGCACATTAGCTAGCTGGTTTGACAAGCTAACCAAGTTAGCTTGTTAGATAAAAAAGGCTACATAACCAGCTACCAACTAACTTTTCAACTAGTTTTGCTAAACATGGCCTATATATAGCTAGCCGGACAGCTACCACCTAACTTTTCAACTAGTTTTGCTAAACATGGCCTATATATAGCTAGCCGGTCTGGTTCTTTTAGGTACTAGTCTGGTAAAAATCGTGCGTCTGGTCTATTTGGTTGATTTTTACCGCAAACCAGAATTTTCTAATTTGTATAAAATCTTCTCTACGAATTTATCAATCAATTCTATATGCAAATCACCACCAATATTTATTCAGAGAATATAATCACCCATTTCGGGGAATCGAACCCGTGACCTCATGGTTACAGGGTGTCTCAGCTTGCCACTCGGCTACAAATTCTTTGACAAAAGGTGGAGGGATATATAATCATTTGTTTTTTTTAACTTAAAATATATATTGAGTTCATCTTTGAATCTTCTCATTACATGTAAGAGTTGGGGGCGTTCTTATATTGCAATAAAATTAAAGTTGTGAAGAGTTGTTGCCGTTTGCAATTCTTCTTTTTAAGTGATCGGTTTCAAATCTATTGAATCAATCTCAACTTCGTCATTGGCCGGATTTATATAGGTTTTATTGTTGTGGATTGGTTCGATTTTTCATAATACTCGTCCACACCAGCTTATATTCATTCGCCTCTAGTGATTTTTTTTTGAAAAATGTTAATATAAGAGAAATTAAAATAATACATGTCACAAGTCAATAATGTAAAAATTGGTTTGGTATAATTAAGTGGATGAGGTCTCCAAGTTCAAGCATCCTTGGTGATAAAATTATATGATCATTTAATTATAAAATTTAAATAAACGTGTGAAATTTAATTATTTATATTAATTTTTTAATAATTTTTTATTCTCATCGACCACTTCAACGTATTTAGAGATGTCATTCTAATGAAAAGATTCTACATATTTGTCTCAAATCTAAGTCACTCGTGAGTCAAATGCCATTTTAAACTTTGTCAATCATCTCATCATAATTGGTCCAATTTATATATTGAGTTTAGAAACTTCTAAAATGTGTGAGACTCGTGTGTCATTACATGTTGATCTCATATTCATTATGACTTATCGGAGTGTAAGTAGGGGTGCGCGGGAGTCTCCCAAAACCTATATTCAGTCCAAGCTTCATGATAGGTATCCAAATTAGGTGTAACATTACACACCTAGCAACTGGGTTTGGTTGTTTAAACACTAGATTAGGATTGGTTAGGATATATTAGTCGGGGTTGTTTGTCAAACAAACAGATACATATTTAAAATACACTGTCGGGTCAACTGAATGGTTAGGTCAAGGTCATTGGTGGAGCATATTTTGCTGAGCTCCACATTTACATACACCCTACGAATATTCATTGATTCTTCGCATAAACTAATCTCACCATGTACATTTTTTAGCTTCATATAAAAAGAAGGGGCACGCAAATCAGTTTATTCATGCTCGATCTCTACATATAATTTTTACATAAATAATACATGTTCTTTTTCATAATTAAAGTTCTTTAAATCTTTTTACAGATTGCTTTAATCTAACAGAACAACTTTTTCTCCATATATAAGCTCGAACAATTCACACAATATTCCGCACAATCATATTCAATCTTGTCCAGTTTTCGGTTTAATCTGAGAATAACATTAACTAGGCACAGTCGCAGTTACAGTTCTGTGTCTAGGATCTGTCATTGTGGTCTGCACGTTCACAAACCCGACTTGGCTCAGGGTACCTTCAAGATCAGTCAGGTAGTATTCATCCAGAAAAGGTTCTGTGCTCTTCATTAATGTGAACAACACGGGTGACAGTTCCTGCATTTCACCAAGGTCAAATGATGCTTCAGTCTTCAGTTACTCATTAATTATGACCCAAAATCTAGTTGATATTAACAATACATATGTTTCAAAACTCTCAAAGAACTTCTAAGAAAGATTATTTTTTATTTCCTCGTGTTTGTGTGTATTGACTAGAACAAAATGAAGCCAATAATGTCGTAAGAGGACGTACCTGAAGAATCTTCGATTTTGGCTGCAGCAGTAACAGATTAAGCAATACAAGAATAGTCAGATTAACTTGCATATATAGTCTTCATGGGGAACACAAGGCAATTTAAAAGGCCAAATATATAACTACTGAGAAACTTACTGAATTATCAGTTGTAGCGAAGGTGCCTCCAGGTCTGAGTAGTCGGAATGCTTCCTTTGCCATATTCTTGATTGCTCTTTCGGGGCACTCATGAAACTGCATACACACGAGGTACAACAAAAACACTTACTCTTTCTGCAGATACTCTATAGCAAGTGGTAGACTTGAGCTTATCTCAAGAGTGAAAGTACTTAACTCTAAAGTATTTTGATCTATACACTAACCCCTGTCACTTTAATTGATAAATGACCTATGTTTACATAGTCATACTATCATAATGGCTCTTTTCTGATGGTACTCTCATCCCTTTGAGACTTTGATTGCCGCCCATATAGCTATTCATATAAGGACATCCCGAGTTCAAGACCTTTGATTGATGTAGCAGAGATAACGTCTTTAGACAACGATAAATGGGTACCATCAGCTAAATCTTTAGAGTTAAGCTCATGAGTTTACTCCATGAAAAACAGTCAAAGTCACAGGTTGAGGGTACTAATCAAATTAACTTAACTTACAATTGACATGGTACTTTGGCAGTTCAATAGCAAAGATAAATGGAAATACTGTCCGCTACCTTGATAGTACTCTACTACTGTTGACTAATCAACTAATTAATAGACCACAATGGTACTAGTATAGTTCCAATATTTCTGCAGCCCCCCACAAAAAGATGCAATGAAAGAGTAAAGCACAAACTTTTCAAATCATTCATTCAATTCCCTGGTGGACTCACATGCCCTATTTATAAAAGGAATACCATCTTGTATTCGAAGGGAAACGTCATTTCTAACTGCTTTCTTCACAGCTCACAACTGCATATTCTCGGACTACATTAGTCCTCCAACAACTATCATAAAAGTCTAGAGCCATATGTTTGAAGACAATGAAATGCAATTCCACATAAGAGTGCAATAGACTTGGCTTATCGGATCAACAAGGAAGTAAAAACTGGGAACATAAGTAGTACCACGTAAGCGATTGAAACAAGGTCAAATGATTTTGGTGGCAAGCCTGTATTTTCGCCATTTGCATGGATCCACTTTATTAGTTCTTTCTTGTTTCTTTTCTTATCCTTGTGTTGAGCAACTGCAAGAAAGTATGGTGAAAGATCTAGTCCCTGCATATGATGGACTGATCGTAAATATCAGAGTGTTAGTCAGAAAATGATATTCTAGATCAATAAGCATTCTGAACAAATAGTACACAAAAGTTAAGCCAGAAAAATAACTCCTATTGTTTGGTTATTTTTCCCATAAATATTGATACTATCCACTGAGTATATAGATAACATATACTCTCTGACTGCAAAAAGTGCTTATTTGTACACTCCAGAAAACAATTTACCCATACCCCTGTTGGGATATAATTATATAAATAGTTCATGTGCATTTACGGGCAACAAGTAATTTGCTTAACTAACTAAAGTCTTCTTTTCTTGCACTCTATATCTCAAGAAATCAATATTTTCTTCCTTCCTTCCATCCTTTATATATTTATGAATACTTACGGTGACTTTAGCAGAGGGGAACTTGTCGGCAAGACATCTTGTGCTCACACCAACAGAACATCCAATATCTAAGATGTCACTGATTCTTGAATTTTGCGAGTATTTCTGATGGTGATTTTCAATTGTTTCGAGCCAATTTCCACGGACAATTTGGTTTGCTTCATCAAGTGATGAAGCATGCGGAATCGCCCTTCTCACCATAGACATAGTTGCGGGTTCTGCTTCTGCTGCAGCCTATATTGTAGATAAATAGCTTTTATCAAAAAAAATCCAATTGTCATAATATATTAAATGTAAAGTTGCAATTATAAACAAACAGATTTTCACAGGGTATTGTCAAGTATAACAAATACGGTGAATTTTAAAGTGTTTAAAGATATTACAGCATACAGTTAAGCTTGGGACTGTAAGTTACTCCCACACAAATTTCTATTAAGATCAACTGTGCAGAAAAGGAACTGTTTGAAGCTAGAACAAGCAGAAGTAAACGATAAGCTGTTTTTGTGTGATACCAGCCAAGAAAGGTTTCCCTCATCATATGCATGGAACGGATTGAGGTAATCTGCAGAGCGAAGATACACACTTCATCATAATCCTGCCCAAACCAATAATGCATAGATTTCCAAGTGTCTACTACATTCTTTATAAGCATCTAATCCTAAGAGGAATGACAACGTAACATAATTATTGGACATTTTAAATTTAGTTAGGAAGCAAGCATTTGTGATGGTTACATTACATCTAAACCCACTTGATATCTAACACCGAAATCCCCCCACACCCATTTTACAACAAACTGGATAATCACAGAAAACTAAGTGGTTGTAAAATTGCAGGATTTGTATGGACGACATGTGACAGACTCTTCAAGTATTGTTTCTCAGTAATCTTCTCGAGATACCCCTAATACCGTATTTGGGGAAAAATTAGTAAATAGTATATACATAGTCATGATAAACAGGAAAGGCCTGTATCAGTTATGAGTTCATGATTCTCTAGTTGATATGATTCATCAATCATCAGTTTGCAACTACTAGATATATATATATATATATATATATATTTATTTATTTATTTATTTATTTATTTATTTATTTATTTATTTTGTTAAGGACTAGTGTAATTATATTGAGAGTCAAAGGACGGGGAGATACAAAATCTACTGCTGTATGGGTATCATCGTGTGGAAGGATCTAGCCATCATCATGTTCTATCATGAGAACCAGCTGTATGCGTATGCTACATGGTTCATATAGAAGTACAGTAAGTGGTCGATTAAGTAACAGGAACATCAGGGGTGGTAAAAGAAAGAGAGGTAGTTCTTATAGTTAACTACTTATGCAGCTGATTCTCAATTGGAGATAAGGAAAGAGAAAGAGAACAACTTTATAATCGTGGATGATGGATCTCTGAACATGTTCGGATCTAATCTAGCAGTACGAAACTGAAAATAACCTAATCAATCGCTCAATGCATCATCATTTTTTGCACATCTACATTAGGCTTTCTAGCCAAGGCTTTACGCACTTAAAATTTAAAAAACCGGAATCAACTTATTAATGTACTGTAACAAAATTTAATCCCAGAAACAAAGTGAGGGAAGAATAAAAGGCAGAGCATCGAAAAATCATAAACAGCATTTAAAGGGTTGGAGAAATTACAATCAGGATAAACGACTGATGGATTCTCAATAATCTCCTTCTCCTTGTAAACATCTGAGTCGAGAATCTCCTTGGTCATATCCCTCCAAGGTATGTTGGTTTTCTCAGCTGTACTGCCCAAAACCAGATAACAAATTTTGTACCAACGAATCCATCATTCACCAATACTTATAACCAACTCTTCAATAACACAAACATGGATCAATTACATGAGTACTTTCCTCTATGCAAAACTTGAGCTACATAGACTAACAATCAGACACACCTTACCCATTAGAAAGAACAACACACAACGTATCCCTCAATTTAAACATCCGACTCTTAAATAGTACTCCGTCTAAAAACAAATGTACACTTATTTTTGTTTACATAAAATCTCATCACTTTTGTCTGTTGAATTAACCTCATGAAACACCGAAATCATGGCATTAACATAACAACCGCAATTGTAAATCAAATAATCCCCAAATCAAGATTTATTACTATATTTCTCATTTCTCTTTAATCACCGTGCCAGAACCAAACAATAATTTGTTCTGGGACGGAGGGAGTAAGAAGAATGAAACCACTCCCAGCCCCAACTGTTATGCCAAGCCTCTATTTTTCATTCCTCTAAGCATTAGACCATCTAACATGAGTAAGTATGTGTTATCTTTGCATGCAAACTCATTAGTTCAATTCAGTCTACTTAGCTTTATTTTATACTACAATTCAGTTCAGAAAATTACAGTTGAAGAGAACAGTATAATTATTATTGTTAATCCACACTGAAAAAACCGTAGAAAAACGTGTGTATGTAGGTATCTACCTGATAAAAACTTGTCTAGCACCAAGCCTCAAAACAGAGATGAGAGGCTTGAAGGAAATGAGAGCTCCAACAAGTCGAGAAAGAGGAGTGTCTCCGGTCCATTTGGGCCTCTCAAGCTGTCCTTCTTCGAATGACTGTGCCGAGGCAGCAGTAATCTGGATCCTGTGTTTTCTATTGACCCGATGATTTTGAGAGGTTGTGAAATTGGTGAGCTTTGAGAAAGAGGCGGCGGTGAACGCCATTACGAAGCTTTTCACGGCGGCGGATATGGGTGATTTCGGATTCTTCTTGGCGGTAAAGTGCTAATCTCATTTTGGTGGGATACCCTTTCATTATCATCAACCTGCATCGCGAAATCTCAATTACCAATCATTATCCGCCACCTGGGTGCTCTCTTTCTTTGACAGAATTTTCACATTTGGTCCTCAGACGTCGAATCTATCAAGATATGCTCCTCTATTTGTATGGGACTATGGGTGCACGATGTATGATCCAAAGTGCGAAAATCTGCAAACTCATTAATTCAATTTAGTCCGTTTAATTTTCTTTTATATTATATTTTAATTTAGAAAATTGCAATTGGTATTATTGTTAATCTAATTGAAAAAATTGTAGAAAAACGTATGTATGTATCGTACCTACCTGATAAGAACCTGTCTAGCACCAAGCTTCAAAACAGAGAAGAGTAAGGATATTGAAAGGCGATTTTACATGTGTTAGACGAATTAATATAAGTGGATTAGTTCCACACCTCTTTACAAGTTCGAGCTTGTAGATGAGATGTAATTTAGTCATGCTTAAGAACCTAGAAGGTTTAGAAATCGAATCTCGCCGTCAACATTTCCACCCATATTAGTTATTCACTTGTTGGGCCTCCCCAGTGAGGTTGAAACGAGCCCACGAGTGAGGAGGAGTGTTATACAAATTAATATAAGTGGATAAGCTCTACACCTCTTTATAAGTTCGAGCTTTTAGATGAGATGGAATTCTGTCAACAGGTAAATTAAAATAGATGATAATTCATCACAATTACAATAAAAAATTATTAAATATTTTGTTAAAGATATCGGTGATATTTACAAAAATAAAATAAAATATAATGTTGATGTATCGAGAGCTAGTAGTTGGTATGGTTTCTCAACGTAACTACTTGCGAATTAACTTTGCAACTTGTGTTTCAACCTCTAATTGCATGAAATAAAATTTTCCAAAAGTGAAAATTAAGTTTAATTAAGTTGACAAAGCAAATCAACTCCAATTATTATAAGATGCATATATAAGTTAATCGATTACATTCAAGAAAAGGGGCGCGCAGACGAAGTATCCATTATTTAATAGTGTATTAATAATGATCATTGTGATTAGTGACTACATTTAGCCAGCCTTTGAGGGTACATGCAAGTTGACGTGCGTACTTGTTCATGATATTTTACTATCAACTAGACCAGTTGGAGGGTATGCAGGAGTTTTTTGCATACTTAATTAGCCGAACGAGAATAACAAAAAAAATTCATTAATTTTCGACGAAAGTGTACTATAATATAATATAAGGCAAAATTTATTCCAGTTAGCAGGGACGGACCTACATACGTGCAAGGGACCGCAATTGCTACCCCTCGATTTTGGTCATGAAATACCCCTTCAAAAAATTTAATGAATAGTGATATATTTAGCAAGAATAAATTATGAAATAAACTGGTACAACTCAGCAAGTGCACCTATATTTCATTAAGCCTTCCCCTGTCAATTAATCACAAGTTTGATTCTCAGTAGTGCTAGATTTTCCAACCATTTTGGTTATATGTTTTTCTACCAACTTGACATTTTTCATTGTTTTTTTATGATTCAGTAACATTTTTTTATCATTTCTCTCTTTTTTAATGTTCTTTTAGTTTACATTTCACAATTATATTTTATAAATACTTACCTTTATTTCATTTAACTCTCTTTATTTCTTTATTCTTTTATTCAATGGTAAATTTATTTACTTAATATACTTTAAAAAAATCATTCAATCTAAACAAAGCTATATTATATCTAATTTCTCCCATTTATGAGCATATAATTTAAAAATTATAGTCTAAACATTGTTCTTTACTATATGAGTATTGAAAATGTAATTTTTATTAATCATTAATAATAAAAATTTTAAATTAAATTTATAATAAAAAATTCACTACCTCTAACATATATTTATGTGTCCGTTCCTGTCAGTTAGTACTGTAATATTAATCCAGATTGGGAATGGTCACATAGATTAGACGTTGAAATTGTAAAATTGTTGAGAAGTGTGTATTGTAATCATTTATATTAGTATTATAACCCGAATCAAGAGGGAAAGAGAGGTTAAAAAAGGTTCGTAAAATTGTTGAGAAGTGTGCATTGTAATCATTTATATTAGTATTATAACCTGAATTAAAGGGCAAAGAGAGGTTAAAAAGGTTTGTAAAATTGTTGAGAAGTGTATATTGTAATTATTTATGTTAGTATTATAATCCGAATTAAAGGGAAAAGAGATGTTAAAAAAGGTGTGAAGAAACACTTTTAGCATGAGAAGGGGTAAAATGAATGAGGAAACAGTCAAATGTGCTCTCACTTACTGTGTGATATCTAGCCACTCTCACACTCTCCATGCATTAGCAAGCAAAATAAACTTGCTTAATTGGTGAGTCCCACATGTTAAGAGACACTTGACTTCACTATATATAATGCTTCAATCTTCAAGAGTTAGCTCATCTACTTCAACCCTAAACCAATTCTTCACAAATATTTTATACATATGGATGATCAATTACCAGTTAAGAAGCCTGCTCTTGGCAACGCTCAAACTCATCAATACAAACTAAAGACCAAAAACTTGTCCTACAAACTGCCTCCAAGATACCACCAACTTTCCTTCTCGCCTACTTGTCCTACCAAACTTATTTTGAACCATGTTGATTGCGATGCTAGGCCGGGTGAGCTTACCGCGATTGCAGGACCGAGTGGGGCAGGAAAGACCACATTGCTTGAGATCTTAGCCGGGATGGCAGTCCCGGGTGTGGTAGCTGGTCATGTACTTGTCAATGACATGGCTATGAACGTTGCACATTTTCGGAGAGTGTCAGGCTACGTGACACAAGATGACGCGCTCTTTCCGCTTCTTACTGTTGAAGAGACGCTTACTTATAGTGCACGGCTGAGGCTGCGACCAGCTGCTGACAAGGTAATGATATAAATTTTATCTTTTGTAAAAGCATAAAGTTGTAAATTGGTGTGGAAAAGCTGGTTAATACTTATTAACAGTTAAGAACTTATTAACAGTTAAGAGCTACGGTCGAAAAGCTGGTGAAGGAACTTGGGCTCGAGCACATTGCGGGTGCACGAATAGGAAGCGAATCAAGACGAGGGATTTCGGGTGGTGAGAAGCGCAGAGTGTCCATTGGTGTTGATTTAGTGCACGATCCGGCAGTTCTTCTCTTGGATGAGCCTACATCAGGTCTTGATTCGGGTTCCGCCCTTCAGGTCATGAATCTTCTTAAATCTATGGCCATGAATCAAGGTAAGACTATAGTCCTAACCATCCATCAACCAGGATTTCGAATTCTAGATTTGTTTGACAAAGTCATTCTCTTATCCAACGGGTCGGTTCTTCACAATGGCTCGTTGAGTCAGCTCGAGGAGCGACTTAAGTCTGCAGGCCATTCCATCCCTTGTCATGTCAATGTGCTTGAATTCGCCATCGACATGACAGATATCTTGCACGTCCAAGAGAAACATAATGAGCAATTTGAACTGAAGAAGGAAAGTAATTGTTTTCTGACTGATCGTACTGAAATGAAGAAAAATCGCTACTCAAATTCTCAATTAGGGGAAGTCATAATACTGAGCCAAAGATTTTCTAAAAATATTTTTAGAACCAAGCAACTCTTTGCAGCAAGAACAATCCAAACTTTACTCGCAGGCATCGCTTTAGGAACAATATTTGCCAATGTTTTCGGCAACTCCACAAAAATGAAGGTGCAAAACCAAATTGGATTCTTCGCCTTCACTCTCACCTTCTTAATGTCATCCACAACTGAAGCTCTACCAGTTTTCTTGCAAGAGAGAAGAATTCTTAAGAGAGAAACCTCGCGGGGAGTCTACCGAATCTCTTCCTATATCATTGCAAACACTCTCGTCTTCTTCCCTTTCCTTCTGATAGTAGCTATCCTTTATGCGGTCCCCATTTACTGGCTAGTTGGGCTGAGACACGACGTTGGTGCATTTAGCTACTTCTGCTTGGTGGTTTGGATGGTTGTTTTAATGTCGAATTCTTTTGTGGCATGTTTAAGTGCACTAGTACCAAATTTGATTGCCGGGATGTCATTAGTCGCTGGAGTTATGGGATCGTTCTTCCTGTTCTCGGGTTACTTCCTGACAAAAGACACGATTCCAAAGTACTGGAGTTTTATGCAGTATCTAAGCTTGTTCAAGTATCCATTTGAGTGCTTTATGATAAATGAGTATGGAGGAGAACATGGGAGATTCAAGTGCTTGGAGAATATTGGAGGTGCGTGCTTTATATATGGGGATCAATTCTTGATGCAACAAGGTCTCAAGGAGTCACAAAAATGGCATAACTTGTTCATGATGATTGTTTTTGTTTTTGGTTACAGATTTCTTGGTTTTTTGATACTGTGGTACAAATCGTCCAGAAACATTAGCTAAATAAGTTTTTTTTTTCTCTAGATTCATTGATATGCAAATAAGATGTATTTTAAGAAGACTTCCCTTGAGTAAGAAATGACAATAACATGTTGGAAATTTGATGTTCTTTCTATGTAAATCTTCCTTAAATATCAAACGACTCGAGTAACAATGACAACGAAACTGAGTTGGTCAATGAGCAACTCATTAAATAAAAGATTTCTTGTTTTAAACGGTAAAGGTGACTCGAACTCCCCGATCTAATAGTTGGAAGTGAAGCGTATTAAAGTAAAAGATTAAACATCAATAAAAAAAATAAATACATAAAAACATAAGAATAAGTTCATAAACACATACATAAATCACAAAGAACATGACCAAGTTTTAAGTTCTTCGTTGCATGTTTTCGAGGCTTGAACTTTCTTGACGTTGCTTATCCACAATAGCTTGTAAGACTACTCATTGTACGGTCATGAGAATTTAATAAAAAAATTATATCAGAGTGAATTCGATCGGTAGTTGCTTGTGAAAGTGATAACATTAAACATAAGGTGAAAAGAACTCATGCCGAAAATATGAAGGGGTTTGTGATGTTCTAATCACAAATCATGATCAATCGAATCAAATATATAATTAATCACACAAGAACAAGAACAAAACCCGAATTCTTTTGATACTCTTTTAAATTGCCATCAAAAGCTAGCTAGTTACTCTTTTCTTTGTAGTTGGACTTGATATCGACATGAAATCTACTAACCCTTTTCAAGGTAGACTTTATGTAGATGGTCAATTCTTTCGATTTTGAAGATAGGATCCATGAACGACTTTAGTTTCAAAAGGCCATCTAAAAAAAACCTACGATTTAAGGATTGGGCTAACTAATGCTATTGATTGGGCTAACTCTTGAGCCAATGAAATGTGCGATTTAAGGATAGTTTCAAAAGGCCATCTCCTTGGAAAACTCTTCTAAACCTTATGCTATTGATTGGGCTAACTAATGAATCAATGAAAGGTGCGATTTAAGGATAGTTTTGACCGTCATTTTCGGCACAATATTAAATACATACATATATATATAGATATATAGTACCGAATTGCATGTTTTGATGATTCACGAGGCATACACATATTCAAAGTGAATATATTATGACGATTATTGAAGCAAATACGAAGATATACTCTTAATTGAGAAAAATATCAATAGAAGATCATGGGACCCACCAATACGAAGATTATTCTGTATAATGGATTGATTGTTGGTTGCCCTGTGGATGTAGGCTTATAGTTGAACCACATATATCTTGTGTTTGATTTGCTCGACTGTTTATGTTTATTCGATTGGTTTGATCTTGATGTTGTTTAGGGTTCTTAGTCGAATTTGGTGATTTCTATATAGTTGCAATTCATTATTTATTACTTAGTTTCTCATTTATTAATATTCAAACTTCCACACTTACTTATTTTATTAACCAAAAATTTAAATTAAAGGAGGAAGTCATATGTAGGGGGCGGTAAATGTAACTTTATATTCAACGTGTAGTTTCGTCTCGTTTAATTTCTGGTGTACGTCTGAACTGGTTTGTAACTTCTTATCATGTTAATGCAGTTTACTTTACAAAGAAAAATGTAATCAACGTGATTTTATGAGGTGATTAATTAAATGTAGAGGAGGGTAACATGCTTGTAACAAAAATAAAGAGTTCATTATTATTGATCAGAATATTGAAGTACAGAGTTAACCACATTCAACCAAAGAAGTAGGCATATGTCTAGGCATGCACATCCCAATTCCACAGTATGTATAGCAGAAGATGTGCATGCCAAGGCATATGTCACCATAGATTGATATGTTCCTAAATTGCATACATGAGCAACATAAAATTGAACAGAGTTGTCTATACATGTACAAACTGAGTCATTTTCTCACCAGACATCCGCAAAGGAAGACGAACTTGGAGAACTGTAAAACGAAGTTCGTCTCCTTTTCCCAGAGAGAGTATTTCTTGCAGAGAACTCTTCCGATGCATAGAACTTATCAAGCACTGACTTGAGTGCTTGTCTAACGGAACTGACAAGAACAGAACTTCCCTCTTCCCCCTTGACCTTTGCATCCTCATTACATCCAGTAATCACGAAAACGTTCACCATTCTACTTCCAAGAGTAGCAATCTCTGCTCGTACTGTTTTCAAAGGGAGAGCGTCAATAGCTGCACGTAAATCAGATAGAAGCTCTTGCGTAAAGTCACAACATAAGGATGCTCGGATGGAAATGGAATCACCATTTTCTGCAGTAGTACTCTCTTGTTCTTCAACTTTAACTTCATCGTTATCTGTAGGGACGAGTGTACCATCAGTTGCTTCTGCCACGCCCCGTTTTAGTTCCTTTACTTGAGTGATGACTTCAGCCAGTAGTGCAGCTTTGTCCATCTGTCATTGGATCAGGAATGATCATCAATCATTAATATATGAACAATCACTAGTTATACAATGAATATTAAATAATCATAATTTTCATATATATTACACATATATCAACTGTTCTCATATATTTGAGCAAGAACAGTTAACTGTTTCACAGTACTAATGTACAATGGTTGAGCTTAAATAGCATAATAGCAGAATTCATTCATAAAAAAGTGAAATAGTTAATCTATACATAAAGAAAACTGCCCATGATCATGAATTCATGCTATAAGTTTTGTAGAATTGAACAAACTGAAATACATAACTTATTCATAACCTTGATGTCATAAATTAAACAAACTGAAATACATAACTTATTCAGAAACAACATAGTCCGTTCCTGATAAATGATGATCTGTGTATATAGTTGATCATCTGCATATATTACCTTACTGGTGCCAGGAATGAGGCTTCTGAGGGTGGAGAGGTGACCGTTAATCCGTTCCCTTCTACGCCTTTCAGCTTCACTATGATTTCTTAAGGCCATCAAAGCTTTGTCTGCACTAGCTGCCTTTTGGCAAGGTTTCACCATCGCCCTCACAAGCTCACCCCGATCGTTATCCAACACCAAGGACGAAGTTGACAACGATGATCCATTTCCTATCAATCCTTGAAATCCCAGGTAGTTGTCTGAGAAGCCGCCAAAGCCGCTATCGAAATAATCCATGTTTCCTAATTTCCCTTTGATATCAGAAAATAGGTCCGCTGAAGGAAGAGTGTTTTTCGTGATCAGCGATTCTTGAGATGAAACTGAAAGTTTTAGTTTCTTGTTTCATCTTCATACTGTTTGAAAAGAAGAAATTGAAAGGAAAAGTAATGATCAACTCTATCAGCTAATTAATCAAAAACTGAAAGTTAAGAGTGATGAATTGTAGTAGTAGTGGAGAAATCAAAATATATTCCTGATTCCCGAGGTTAAGAAAGAAAGAACTCTTGTAAGAAATAGCTAAGCAAAGAAATGTGAAAGTTTAGAGTATTCAACTAGATTAGTTGCAAAACGGAATGGAGAAATCAAAATATATTCTTGATTTTGGAGGTTAAGGAAGAAATAATTTAGACAACTCTTGTAAGTAGAGAAATTGTCAAGGATTTGGGGTTACTGTTCGACGAATGGCTCTTCGATTTTGCTTTCTTTGGATTGGCTGAAGACTGCATGGATCAATATATAATGACAATTGGATTCCTCAAGAGGTGCCAAGAACAACATTAACCAACAACTAATTATTTTATTATCGATGACTACTTAAATTTGGAGTAATATTGAATGAGTTATCTACCCGAAGACTTACTCATCTATTTTAGTCTTTTCATAAGACCGTAAATTTACTTGTTTTGAAGAGTTAATATCGCCTGTTATTTCTCGGGAGAAAGGCGTTTTTAGTTCCAAAATTTAGGGGTCTTACACGCGCAATACAATATTTGCTCTAGTCGGTAAATTTAGTCTTCTTTTTTAAAAAAATTGATTAAAACTAGATCACTTAAAATAGAAAAAAGATAAAAAGGAGATTAGGGTTAGATTGTTGGGAGGGAAATTTCGCGCGCCATTTTTTTGTTCACCAAAATGATGATTTAGATGGAGGGAATTCTTCCCACGAACGAGAAACAGTCACTTCTCTATTCCAGGTAGCATGAACAATCGTCACATGCCAAGGAAACTATGTATCCTTGATTATATTTTAATTGAGACGTATTCGCATGCCATGTAAACTTTTAAAAACTATACAATGACATTAGCAAAAACCTAAACACATTATAATAAGTAAAATGGTCAACTTATAATAAAGGTCACAATCATCATAATCCTGGCCTCTTCAATTTAAGTGGTACGTACTCCTAAATTTTATACTAGTATTATTTAAAACTTAAAATCTTAAATATATGTAATATAATTAGTTCATGCACAATATAAATTCATGCAACGTTGAATGTGTTTGCTTATATATTAAAATAAATAAATAAAGAGACAAGAAGTGTGAAAAGAATTACAACTTCAGAGAAAAGAAAACTTCCATGTTATCGAATTCACAATTAATTCGAGTGACTATATGTGATCCAAGTTATGCTCGAGTTTGGTTAAACTTTCTTCGTTTTTCTTTTTTGTCAGCTTTAACTATTTACGATGATTATTTTTTATTAATATTTTGTTACTGTTTCATTTGATCTGATAAATACAAACACCGAATAAAGTCTATGGGGGCATATTATGTACATTTCGAGTTAAATTATATAAAAATTCTATATGCAGAGTCATGGAGGAGGATCGATGATCTATCACACATGTGTATGGCCAATTAGTAAAATTGGAATTTCAACTGAAGCGAAAATTGAAAAATGTACAAACAAGTGATTCATTCCAAAAAGACAAAGTGTATATGCACATAGGATACCAAGTGGTTCGGTAGGGTTTAGTTGGATTTTATATTAAACTTATGATTAAGTGGTAATAATGGTTTACATGATATTATATATAAAAAGTACGCAAATAATAAAACAAACATAAGAGTGTTCATGTTAGATGTATCATTGATTGAGATCAATTGTAACCTGTAATATACCTAACCAAATACAAAATCGTACAGAGGTCAACCCTAAAGGCGACCATATATTCGTAGTTAATTAATTACGCAGTCTAAGATACCCATGATTACAACTTTAGAACTTTGTTCAGTCATAGTATTAAGCTTTCAGTCACTGAAAAATGGACTGCAACAGATACCAGTGTTTAAGTTATAACAGAACAAATGTCCGAGCTTGATAAATTTACAACAAAACGTTCTTTCTCCACCCAATAAATTCATACCAAATTAGGAGAGATCAAGTTTTTTAAAAGATTTAGAAGAACAACAATATTAGATTGGAAGAGATGTGTTATTATTAATTCAGCTACACTTCATTGTTAATGTAATTAAATGTATAAATGTTAAATTAAAACAATACATACATCTTCAGAGTTCATTGTCATTAACATATATAATACATTAAATGAGTGTACGATATGAATTTTTATTGTCGTATTGTATCATAATGTGTATACATTTATACATTTTTAAGATGTGAAAATTTGAAAGGTATTATATGAGACTAATTCTATATTTATAATATCTTGTAGTGTCATTTTTAATATAAAAAAATATCATGTATTTAACATACTCCTATATATATATATATATATATATATATATATATATATGTATATATATATAATTAATTGTAAAAGTTACAGACATAACGAAAACATTACAAGTATCACTTTATAATATTAAATGTGTGAGCATTATATCTATTGGCGACTTGGCGTTGCAAAGAACGTTACAAAAATAAAAGCAAAGCAGATCTGAAGTAAAATAGTAAATAATTATGTGACTAATTGGGAATCGATTTGAGTTAGGAAATGCCCATTCAAATAGCATATTTTGTCTACATGATTTAATAAGTCACAACATTATATTAATTAATTTAATATTTTTTAAATTACATTATTGTATTAACTATCTTGTTGGATTATTTTTTTTCTTTTATATAAGATCCCAAAGAGTTTTTTCGAAATTTTCCCATAACTGGACTACACTTTTGTCGAGCCTACATATTCTCAACCCACTAATGAAACACCTCAAATTCATTGAGTCTGCTTTAATTGGGCCTGAAATATGTGTCCATCTGATTCAAACTAATACCCAAATATCCCAGTTTCGGGCTTTCAGCCATATGATGAAAACATAATTACTCCCATCTTCCTTCTCAATCAGTACTATTCACATCCAACTCTGCAACTTCATCATAACAACCAGCCCCATCCACACATACTCGCATCTCTCCTGTTATCTTCTTCTGGAACCTGAATTAATTATCTCAATATACATGTTGAAATCGAATGTTAAACTGATAATCCATGGACCAAACAAGTTATCAGGTCAGGTAACCATCAGCGGATCCAAGAACTGATAAACTCTTGCATTACTAGCTGCATCTCTTTAAACAACCAGTGTCACCGAATTCCAAAATGTTCCGGCATTGCTTTCCAATATACAAGCCATGTTTTCGATCTTGCGTTCTTTGGGAGTTGTTGGAAGTTTAAAAAACCCTTAATAGTTGTGGTGATACTTCTTAATTATTTGTTAACTTAGTAAATAAAATAAATAGTCGTAAGCTACTATGTAAGATTTTCGAATTAATATATTACATCCCCAAAATGAATCTTAGATTAGTGAGGATTAATTACTCAAGAAAAGTAAATTGAGATTGTTCTATATTACTTGCACATAAAAGTTATTTCTTGTTTATAACAAATTCACCATTCTACTTTTCTACTTGCTTAAGTTTGATGGTTATGTTAAAGAAATTAGTGGGACCGAGTGTCACTTACGTACATGAATGCTAGAACGAAGTAGGCACAAGTGGTTGGCCCGTACAAGCCATCTGGTAGATCCTTCTGAAATATTTGGTTTGATTTTGAATTTTGTAACTGTTTCGGACACTTGTTGTGCTGTTCTGAACTGGTTTGGGCTGTTTTCATGGGCCTGAAATCTATTGATGAGATGTAATTAAATAATTAATGAGAATGCCATATGTTAATATGTTTTGTAAGCTATTTCCGTTGCAATTGCATACAAACATCTCCAATGCTCTTGTTCACACTCAAACATATTAATAAAACTTATTTTTTCGTTTAAAAAAAAAGTCATACTTTATTTAATGTTTACACTTTCTTCGAAAATTCGACCAACCATAAACTAATTTGGAAAAAAATGTATAGCACTTAATTTTGAGAAATAAACTATTTACATGATCTTAAATTCTTAATACAAAATTAACCAATTAATAATTAATAATATTACGTAACCTACACTATATACTCAATAAAATGTTCATGGAAGTACACAGCTAGGTAGGTTTATTCTTGAACCTCCAGCACGCAATAACCTCTCCTTCACATTACGGAACAACCATGTGGGTTTTCATCACTGAAAGTATCTCCGGCTCGACTCCCAAACATAGCGGAGTTTCCAGTGTGATAAGCAATCGAGTTAGCGTGGTTGTCGTATCCGTGCTTATAATAGTTGTAGCTAGAACCAGACGCGGGAGCAGAGTAGTAAGTGGAGGGGCCGCCGTAGTGTTGGTTTTGGTGCTGGTGGTGACCTGAGTAGTTGTGGTTTCTCAGCTCTGGATTGTAAGGAAACTGCCACAACTCTGCCCTATTTCCAGTTCTTCTTACTGTTTTCAACACTTTCTTCTGATCAGCATATCCTGTAACTGTTACCTTTTGCAAACCCATGTCTATGTCCACAGTATCAACACCTGTTATATTAGATACATCCAAGATCAATTACAATTTTCACTTAGTTTGTCCAAAAAGAGCTTGTTAGTTTGAATTATATGTATCGCGTTGTGTTCGCAAGAATTTAGGGGCTGATTGGCCAGTCATTTAAATGTCCCAATTTGACTCGATAAACAGTGATTTGGCCTAAAATACACTTTAAATACCCCCATTTCAATTCCATTCCAAACGCAATTTCACCAAAATCCCCATTCAAATGTCATGCAAATCAGCCTCTTAATTTTTCAAAAAATTAACGAAAGTGCGTACGAAAGTAGCAAAGTTGCATAAAACAATGTTAACTGTCATAAACTTGCACAAAATTCCTTATAATTGACTTTATGAGTAGAGGCGGAGTCAGAATTTAAAAGTGGGGATTGCAGAGTATTATAATATGAATATGACATGTCGCTTAGTAAGATCAGGTTAGAATGGACCGTATCAGGTCGGATCAATATTTTTACACTAAATTTCATCATACATGTTTAAACATAAATATTCAAGTAAAATAAAGAAAAAGAAAAAATTAAATTCGGAAAGGGCAAACACAACCCACATCTGTGACAATTGTACTCTACTTTTATATAATTCGAAGGTGATTTATGCAGTTTACTCCTTTTATCAATATAAAAAGCAGGTATCGCTTATTAAAATCACAAGAAGAAAGGTTGCGACACGAGTGAAACAACATATCAACTTACCCTTAACCCTCTGGAGAGCTTTTCTAATCTTACTTTCACATCCAGCACAATCCATATGTACACGCATTTCTGTGGTCTGAGCAAATTAAGCTTTAGTAAATGAAGCAAGACATCACATATATAAAAATGATATGTAAATAGTTTGATCGATCAAGAGCAAGAGAAAATGTTAGCATATATACCGTCATGACTCTTGATATGAAGATCTTGATGTATTCTCTCAAATTAGACACTGAATTGGGAAATTAAGCTAGTTATAAGAAATGTAGATATTGAGAGTGAACAACTTGAATGCCTTAATTCACTACGTGCTATCTTTATAAATAGTGTCTAATGAAAGGATCAACAAATTTTATATATGAGTATGAGTATGCAATGGTTAAAAGAGAATAAAGAAGAGACCAAATTGCACTATTTCACCGTCCCTTTTCTTCTCTTGCGGTAGTGGCAACCGCAACGCAAGATACTCCATGTTATATCTATCTTATACTCGGGCCTGTCCGATCAGTTAATAATGAAACAATTTAATTTTGTACGTTTTTAAGAAAAATATGTGTATGTAATTAAGAATAAGTTTGAGATAGAAAAGTACACGTGAATTCAAAGTATATGATTAAAAATGAATTGTATTGTTGAGGTTATTTTTGTAATGAAAAGTTAGTTTATTTGGATGGGATGTCGAAAATGAATATATGTTAAAGTGGGATGGAGGGAATAGTTGGTTATTATTTACACACCGGGTACATATAAATCCAGTGAGAAAATATCACTTCTCCGTTGATTCAGCCGAAATGCTCGAAAATATGACTTTGATCAGGTGATTCGTACTCAATTGTTTCTCCCAAAAATTAGCCAACATATTTTCAAATTTCAGGAAGAAAAACTGCAAATGTCATCGATTCAGCTATCTTCAGCAAAGTAATGGAGTAAGGGCTGTTCAACAGTCCAAATCCGGAATCGAACCCGCCCGGAATCATAATAGAGCAGAACCGGAATCGATAAAATGTGCAGCCCGGATCCCGAACCGATAATATCCGGTTCAGAGCGAAACCAAACCTGATGTGCCGGTCCGGATTTGATTTCGAACCGTTTGGCCTGTAATTTTTTTATTTATTAGTCTTAACTTTTTCATAATCAGTGAATAATTAGATAAGTCAGTCAACTAACAAACTACTACTACTTTTAATTTTTCAACATTGGTATCAATAATAATTTTTGATTTGCTTCTCTCTTTCCTTAATCCTTATTGATTAATTACTACTTTACTACATATACATTACTAATTAATTCTGATCGATGTCTATGTGCATTTTAATGTGCTTAAATAATTGAAAGAAGAGGTTGAGAGAGGAAAAACTTTTAGATGAAGAATCCATATTCTCCTAATTATTATAATAAATGAAGGATTGAAAAAGGAATGTTATAAAATATAGGTGTATAAATAGACATCTTCCAGTCTTTGACCGGTTTTTGCCCGGAATCTATGAAATGGACAGTCCGGATTCTGAACTGAAAATAATCCGGTCCATCCCGAACCGGATCATCCGGTCCGTTTACAATCCATTTTTCTGTTTGGACCGGAATTTGAACAACCCTAGTGGGAATGAAGGTGGGAATGTTTGGACCGACCCGTTTACAATTCATTTTCCTGTTTCCCGCTCAATTCATGTTCTTTACCCTAGAACTAATACTAAATTCTCAAATTCACCCAAGTTCTTTCAACCAGAGCATACATTGATGGTGGGAAATGGTATCTCAAGATTCATGGTCTCAAAGTGATCAATGTATATGAAACAATTCCCTCAAGGTTTCCCCGACTAGTGTTGATGGTGGAGAATTTCCAGAATAATGTCAATGCTACGGGGATACTATTACGGGGTTTTCCTTTAAGGCATTTCCATAACGTCGATTCAAGATGTGTCGAAATGCAGAGGTAAGTGATTTCATTTGTCAATTATTTTATGTATGTATGTATGTATGTATGTACGTACACATACGTATATAAGTTTTAGGAATCCGAGGAGCATATTGGTTTTTGGATAGATGAATACGTCGACCTAAGGGTTGCGCGTAAATTGTTGGGGAAATGGGTAAAATCGAATGTTGTAAGCATGTTCTTAAACAATCGCATACGATGTTTGGTGATATGTTGAAGGAGAGCAAAGAGTTGAAGGAACAATAAAAAGTTGGAGTTAGCTAAGTTGTACTCATGTGCTTGGAAGGCATCTGTGATTGCAGTTTCAGTTTATGTTGTTTGTTGGATTATCATGAAGAAGTTTTAGTGTGTTGGGACAGTCCATCTATGTATGTTTATAACTTTGTATGTTAGTCCACTGATCACAATATTTCTACACTAAATTTCATCATAAATGTTTAATTAAATATTTTTACATATTTAAAGTAAATATGTTAGCCCATTGATCACCGATGGAAGCTCGAGCGGCGAGCTTCTATGGCGGAGTTCCACCATGGCCACCTGAGCTTCCAGATCTGGAAGCTCAGAGAAGGGCTTCCATGGCGAAAATTCCGCTAGGGATTCGGAAGCTCGCCTGAGCTTCCAGATCTATAAGCTTAGGTGAGCAAGAAACTCTTGCTGGAGCTGGAAGCTCCGACGAGAGCTTCCATGGTGGAAGATGACTGGATATTTTGAATTCTTTTGCGTATATTTTGTTAAGTTTAAAACATAAAGGTGTGTACATAAAGGGTTGGGATATATGCGACACCGCGACACAACGTCGTATTGATAAAAAATAAAGGTTTGAAATTTAATCTTGAGTGGATCCAATGGTTTAGATCGTAGTACCAACAATACATAATACTGATAACATTTTAGTAGCCTATGAAGGCAACCATTTATTGAAACAAAAAAACGAAGGGCAAAGACGTTTTCATAGCTTTAAAACTTGACGAGTAAGGCTTACGATCGAGTGGAACAGTCTTTTCTGATACGAGTATTAGAGAGACTAGGCTTTGAGAACTCTTTTGTCGATCTAATTATGATTAGTGTGTGAAATATTTCCTATTATGTACTTATGATTGGTTATCAATTAACCCTATCCTGTCGAAGAGGGGTATCCGACAAAGAGATCCCCTTTCACCAGTTTTTTTTCTTTGTGATGGAGGTTGTCACTGCTCTTATTCGTGAGGGGGAGGTGTTACAAGGGATATTTGTCCCCCCAAGAGCACAAAAGGATCTCTCTCTTTTTTTTTTATTTTTTATGATGACACTCTTTTGCTCTGTCATGCTTTTGTTGACGCTGCTTGTGAGATTATTGATATCTTGCATGGATTTAGTCTTGCCTCAAGAAATTAATTGCAGAAGTCTACAATGAGGTGAGGGGGTATCTTCCGGGTAGGGTAATGGAAAAGCATTATAAGTATTTGGGGTTCTCTACTGAAATGAGTAGATCGAAAAATGAGGTTTTAACTGGCTTCGTAGAAGAGTCTGGAAGAAGGACAATATTTTTGGAAGTAACCTATTTTCCAAAGCAGGGAAAGAAGGACAATAATTTTGGAAGTAAGCTATTTTCCAAAGCAGGGAAAGAGGTCCTCATTAAGTCGGTAATCCAATATATCTCAACGTGTGTTATGTTTTATTTTAAGATACTTGATTACCTTCTTGACGAAATTGAAAATATTATTTCAAGAATTTGGTGGGATAGTGGAAATGATAAAAAGATTCATTGGGTTGAGTGGAATTCTCTTTGCAAGTCTAAACGAGATGGTGAGATGGGCTTCCGTGATCTTAGATCATTCAATCTTGGTAAGCAATTTGGGGGATAATGTACCCTGATTCACTTCTGAATCGAGTGTTGAAAGCGAAGTATATACTTCCTTAATACAGATGTTCTTGATGCTACTTCAAAAGAAAATGATTTTTAAGTGGAAAAGTATATGTAAAGCTTTTTGAATTTAGTTACATATGGAATCCGTTGGAGAGTGGGAGATGGGAGAAATATACATATCGAGACTATTATTGGATTCCAAGATAGAATTTCTCTAAGCCTATTCGAAGTAGTAGTACTTATCCCTCTTTGGTATATTTCTCTTTTATTATTTTCCATTTGTACCGGGTATGTAAAATACGACTAGAAAATTTTATTTAATACTACAATATATCCTACATGTTTGACGGGTGATAATGATCAATTTGATAGAAGGACATATATTCATTCTACCCTGTCTTTTCTAAAGCTTGGTCAAAATTACAAAATCCCATATTCCGTAGTAAAACATCTATTAGGTATAAAATAATAATAAGATTATTATTTAATGATGAAATATCCTTTATTAAACTACTAATTACCCAAGAAAGTATTTCCACAAGAAAAAGTAAAGGAAACTGGTTAAATTAAAATTTCCTTGTTCAAATTGAAATCTCCCTGTTCGAAATATGGAAAGTTCCATTAATCGAACTTCTCCAACACACGTACGCTATAAATACAGAAATTCCCAACTAGTAGCAGACCTTCGAATTCAAGAAACTATACACAACACAAGTCTTGATAATCAAGATTGAAGAATGGCAACCTTTCGCAAAGGCAGTAAAGTAGAAGTGATAAGCCATGAAGATGG
>JAYMSP010002265.1:0-25278 GCA_036897095.1 Plantago elongata
AGCAAATTGTCGATATAATGCAATCATGAAACTCATTTGTAGACACAACACCCTCATTCCTTCTTCCTATGTATTGATTAAACTCTAAAACACTCTATCCACTAATTCTTTCCAAATATAATCATGTTCAACCGGGTACCAGAAAACAGTACTTAATCCGAGAACAATCTGTCATCTGATGAACTTTTCGATGGCTCTTCTACATCTAATCCTTCCGTACAAATGCAAAACATGATAATCCAAAACATGTCAAATGTGATCCAACACTACCAACAACAACAGGTCAAGCCACGACGTAGTGGCTACACACGTGCTTACATTGATAGAGAGCGAGGAGCGCGTACTGTGGGCTTGGAGCGAGACTACTTCGGTGTTCGTCCAACATATGCATATAAATTTTGACGGAGATTCAGAATGGAGAGACCATTGTTCGAGCGGGTGGTTGGAGGTGTGTTATGTCAAGATGATTACTTTGTATGCAAGCCAGATGCTACTGGCCGGCCAGGATTAACCACACTAAAAAAATGTTAGCCGCAATTCGCATGCTAGCTTATGGGGCATCTGGCGACTCGGTTGATGAGTATTGTCGGCTCGGTGAAAGCACGACTCTCGAGTATCTAAATTGCTTGTGTGAGTCGTTGTTGCTGAGTTCGTCCAACATACATGCGCAGGGCTAATGAGGAAGATTACAAAGGTTGTTAGTAATCAACAGTGCATGAGGGTTTGTGGGCATGCTTGGGAGTATTGACTGTATGCACTGGACATGGAAAATTTGTCCGAAGACGTGGCACGGTCAGTTCCAAGGCAGAAGTAAAAGTCTAATCTTTTGTAAGAAGTAGTAGCATCCCAAGATACTTGGATATGACATTCATTCTTTGGGGTTTCCAGAAAATACAATGACTTATCAATCGTGCAACGTTCACCGGTGTTCGACGATCTCCTTAACTGCATGGCCCATCAGGTCAAGTTTGAGGTCAATGGCCATCAATACAACATGCCTTACTATCTAACTGATGGGATCTACCCAGCTTGGGCTACGTTTGTTTCTGCCATCCCGAATCCGGTAAATCACAAACAATCCAAGTTCTCCGAGCTTCAAGAGTCCTGCCGCAAAGATGTCGAACGTGCTTTCGAAATTATGCAAGCACGTTTTGAAATTATATGAAATCCGACCTTGCGCACAACAAAGTCATTCTCAAAAAGATTATGAATTGTTGCATAACACTCCACAACATGATAGTTGAAGATGAGTGACACAAATACCTAAACTATGACGAAGTAATTGAAGAACTCGAACAAGATACCCATGAGCATGTACCAGATCTTATTGATGGAGTTCGTATCCGTCAGGTGCCGTCGAAAATAAATATTATCCTAGAATACATGAACAATTTACGCTGGATGCATAGTTTAATCACGCACACCCAGCTAACAAACGACTTGATGGAACATATTTGGAGGCTACATTGAAGATGGATCTTCTCCAATCGAGGTTGTGTGTTTGTTTATTTCGATGTGTTTTGTGGGTTTGTTGCATTTTATTTTCGTTTGATTTAAATTCCCCGCGGCCCGCACTATGTTGTAATATATTTGTGGTTTAATATATCTTAATAAATTATAAAACATCTATCAATAAAATGCAATTTGGTTAATTTCAACTTCTAAACAATCTTATAATATGTAAACTTCAAAAAAAATAAAATGAAGTGTGGCAACCACGACGACGCGTCACCACTGCAGAAAAAACGTGCGATACAACGATGCGTCGTGAGACGTCACCATTGAGGATAGCCTTATCGATTCCACGACCCTAAAAGACCGGCTCCAATGGCAAGTCGTTGGCACACGACGCGCTGTAGGAGCTCCAATGCGCGTGCGATGGCGCGTCGCTGCACACCGCGTCGTGCCGCAATTTGCGCATGCAGCAGCTAATTAATGAGCACATCTCACCGAGTTCTTTGTTTTTTTTAATTTTTTATATTTTGTCCAATTTCAAACATGAATAATCGAAATCTACAAATAGATACCACTCTTGACTATTCTTGGATTATTTCATATCGAACTCATTTCCACTCTTATTTAAACTTAAAATTGTAAAACAACCTATAAAAATACAATTTTATAAATTTCGACTTCTAAACACTATTATAATATGTTAAATATGTTTTTAATAAAATAAATTTTTTTTTTTAAAATTTAAATCTTAATAAATTATAAAACTACTTAAAATAATGCATTTTATTCAATTTATCATCTAAGAACTCTTATAATATAATTAATGAAAAATAATAAAATAGTAAAATTAAATTAAAATTTTTTATAACGGCCGACGCGTCACTACTGTGTGGTCTAAGTATGCAAATGTAAGCATGATGAGACGGACAAACTTTGTTGTAGATAGGATCATATTTGCCTGTGAGTAGAGGCCAACTGTTATAACCTAATAAAATAATTAAGGTTCATGTTAAATCTAATTAATTATTCTCCAAATGCGTAAGCACAGATATTTAGAAGGGGAAGAATATACATAATGTGACACTGGCCAGTATATATAGGGACAGCCAGTGCCAAAATTCCAGATGCGAGGATATGATATCAAACCAAATTAAAATAAGGCACCAACTCCACGTCATGGTGTCTTCATCACCATCTCTAAGCATCTTTCGAATGATACTTTCTCCCTTTTCTCCTTTAAGCCTCGTCCCTTTTTTGGGGTTAACAGAAAATACGAGTCGACTCCACTTTACAGACTTTTCCAGTAGATAAATATAGATATTAGTGGTAACTTTATGTGGTATATATGTTGAAAGACTTAGTATGGTGATTTTTGTATTAATAAATTATTTTTATTAATGTTGTAATAATGTGTGTAATAGAAATAAAAATAACAACAAGTAAATAATTCCGAAGCCTCTTGACAAATATCTACTAAAATAAATAATGAATGTACAAAAAAATTCAAGAAACTTTGAATCACATAACACTAGTCAGGAAAAAAAACCCTATTCTTAACCTATCTATCTAAAAAAACCCTATTCTCAACCTATCTATCTAGAAGACCTAGTTAGAAGATTTCAAAGACTAATAAACGTGAAGAGTATCTATGCTATGACAATGAGTTCTTGCTTTTCACGAAGTACTCTTCACAATGAGCTCGATCTTTTATTTATAGATGTTCAATCAAACCGGATCAAGCCCATGGATTTTGTTGCTTATCCTTATCTTCAAAAGTCCACAAAATCTCAACTACCAAGAGTCCTTTGCTTCTTGTTCACTCCAAGAACCAATCGATCTTGATATCTTGTTGAGATACGATTTCTTTGGTGTATATCTTGATATAAGGAAGACTCTTGCATGGCACAAAGACTAAAAACAACGTGGAACTAGATAAGTGTAAGTGAAGAATGATAATTAATCGATTAGACCTAAAGTGCATAAAACCGGACAGATGAATATTATAGACATTGTAGAAGTAATATTAGCTTAAATAGTTTGACTATCATAATGCACTTTGACATATACCTGAGTAGGAGATAGAAATGTAAATTGAAAAGCCAGAGAAATAGATAATAACATATGAAGAACATTTGTTACAATGTGATCAGTGTGGTGCATATTTTTTCATGTGTATTGTTGATCGTACATTTACGAAAGGAATTCGTCCCCAGCTTAAAAAAACTAACGGACATATTACATATAGCTATTTAACAAAAGTTACACTATTTGCATTTATTTATTTTAGCAACGATCATGACGTTACGAAAAGGTTGGAAACATGAGTAATTAATTTAATCACCTTTAATTTTGTCTTGTTAATTGTCACCTAAGTTTTTTGATAGTTTATGAACGTGCCTTCACTGCTAGTCTAGCCCCAATATCCATTTTAATATCGTACTCTCTCTCACCACTCAGATTAAGATGTACAGTTACGGAAACTAATATACCGGGTATAATACGATAATTGGTATTGTGAACTCAAATTAATCATCACTGCGGATGGATTTCGAGATGTGCACAAATGAAAATGATTCATTTTTAAACGGGAGAGTAAAGATTATACTTATACTTGAAAATATATGTCTATCACTTGTTAATGGTGACGGGACGACGGTGCATCGTCGTTGTTTTGTTCCAGTGGTGACGCGTCGTCGTCGCCACGTCATTTTTTTAAAATTCAAATTTAAATTCAAAATCAAATTCAATCTTCAAAATTCAAAATTCAAATTTATATTGAAAAATTCAAAATTACAAACAAGACAGAAGGTAAAAAACACAAAGACGAATAATTAAAAAAAGTCAAATTTGGTTTCATTTTGTAGATCGTGAAAAAACGTAGCCATTGGTGATTTTTTTTATATTTTTTTATTTCGTATTTTTTGGAGATATTATCGTTTGAAAACGGATAAAAATCGAAAATCGAAAAAATATAAAAACGAAAAAAAATAAAAAGGGGTATGTGGCGCCGTACCAGGTGCGGAAGCTGACGCCGCGCCCATTGGTGCGGCGAGCGCCGCGACGCTCCCTTTGGGACAGTCTTATATCCTTGAGCTATATTATTTATTGTTCAATTAATTATACGGGTCTACTCAATAAAACAATCATTCGTTGAACGAATGTATAAACGTCTAGGAAGAGATGGACCAAAGAAAATGTGAGGTGTATATCCATCTACACTAATCAGACAAAAAGTAGGACCCCTGCTGGAACTGGAAACCAACATCCATAAAACTACAAATCTTGGCATATCAATGCAATGCGTGTTCACTATCGACTAAGACATCTAATGAAACACGAAGGCTTGTTGCAATTGCATACTTAGAATGCAAATTCTTTTAACACAAAATTATCAGTAACTTATTATTTTATAAAAAAAATTTTTACATGTAATCAAAATCAATATATTACGAACTCACCTCGTCTACACGTTACTAAACATCTACACAAAAATCAATTAGTTTATCATTTTTCAATTTCAATATCTTCTTGAACTAATTTATGACTAATAATCAACTACCAAATGGTTTTTCCACTAATTTCATTAAGCATGCTTTTAAGTATAGATGTCATCCAAAGAATGAACATCATTATCGGCATCTTCATGTCTTGTATACGTACATGCATTAAGTGGCACTAATTTCGGCATCAATTTGTATTAAGTAGTAATTTAATCAATTCATTGACTTAGCATGTTTATAGTATTAAAAATTTATATTCCATTCCTCTAATATATACCTCACCAAACTGCAGCACTTGATTAGTACCAATACCTCTCATTCATAAATATCTTCTGTTCTTAATCTTTTTTTTACTTGTCAATTAATCTACAAGAATGGCAAAGAACTCATGCAAATCATCCAAGAAAGTGCATAAGCATGAGAAGAAGCAACAACATACAAACAACTGCAGCTCAATCAAGATTATGAAACCTAGAGTATACATTACAGACTCTTCAAAATTCAAGAACCTCGTTCAACAACTCACCGGGAACCTCGAAAATTCTCATGTCATCTCATCATCCCCACTCAGTACTACACCCATATCTCCACCAGCACCTTATTTGGAGTGTTTGGACTATGGTTATCAAGAAGATAGTCTAGACTTATCGTTCGACTCATCATGTTTCAACACCCCGGTAAATGCAGGTTCGCCTGATTTGCACGTGGAAGATTCTTTCAACTGTTATGAGATGGGAAATTCATCAGTTCCTCAGAACATGGATTTTGCATCACAGTATAAGGAGTTAGAGGCTCTATTGATGGGGCTGAATCCGGTTTCGTATGATTCTGCAGTATGTGGGAATGCCTGCACTGTTTATGACTATGATTTGCCATGCTTTGTATGAATCTAGACTGTTGGATTTTGTGTAAATGTGTGTAAAGATTGCTCTGATTGAATGTATGAACATATTTTCATTAATTGATGGTTTATGTATGTATGTACCGGAGATATTTATGTATAGGAAATGTTGTATATGAATTATGAAGTACAAATTTAAGGCAAGATTTGTTATTTATTTTAGAATATCCGAGTGACCTGCTCCTTTTATTCGTGCGACAGACATACTCCCCGTTGTCGAATACCATGCCCAATGATTCTCATGTCGTGAACAACTAGCAGCTGAGCTGAGCTAGCTGGTCTTAATATCCTCCAAGCAAGTTGCTCCCGTTACATCATTGAACTTGAGCATAAGTATCATGTCGTACATTTGTTCGCGGTAACATTTTTTGATCAAATCGGGATTTCATGCTTCTTCTCCAACCGCAGGTGGCCTTTAGACCTGGAAAATGAGTCATTTGAATTGGGTCAATTTTGATCGATTGTTTAATATGTGACTTATTTCAGGTTGAGTTTGAATCGAATTTGAAACATGTTTAAATCATGAAACCTAGTCTCGCTTTTGTATCGGTCGATTTAGACTCTGTTTTTTTTCCGATTTGCATCTTATGATAAGTCAGTCTTGAAATTAACATCTTCGAATTAATGTCTTTTGACAAGTATCTATTTTGAATAACTACGTATAATCTTTTGATACTCATCAAACACATATTAGCTTTATAAGAATTATATTCGAACTTCATGTATGTAATTTTTATTGTAAATACAAATTAGTGCAAATTTTAAATTTAATTTGGGGGAATGGTAATCGCAAATTCGAGTAATTTCATATAGCATCTAGGTCAATCTTTATATGGTTGGTTTTCAGGTTTTGAGTATGGGCATGTGCGAGGAGGACCCACACATGACCAAAAATGTTTGGGCCCCATTATAGTTTCGCAAATAATGAATTCTAAAATTTTTAATTGTAAATATAATTCAAAGTTTATTTCCCCCTAAATTTTATTTGTTTTTATAAAATATCATTACTTTCTTCTATGTCACAATTTGCAATGGTTGAAAAAGGATCTTTAAAAACAAAGTCATTGTTTTTATACAATTTTATTACTTTCTAATATGATGAACTCGTAATTTATAAGGGTTGGAAAATTGATCTTAATTTTACACATTATAAATATAATTGAACCATCCATCGACGAAACATTCGACCCCGTGACCTCTTGGATACCTGGTGTATCAATTTGTCACTCGGCTACAAACCCTTTGATGTTCCTCTTTAAACCCTATAACTTTAATATTATACCAAAAATAAATTTTAACAACTCAATTAAGATTTAGTCACTATTCATCAATTCACCTAAGTTAAAATGTACTCAATTATAATTCCGATTCAAACGGTCAGTTTTTAAGTTTCAATTTTAATACTTTGTTTATAAATAATAATCTTTATAATAAGATGTTATTCTTTATATTTTTAGTTTGAAATTTTATTTTGTTATGATTTAAAGTTAATATTAAAATTTAAATAGAATCCCTAAAAAATTTAAGCTGACCCTGATATTTTTTTCAGTCAATGGTCAATTTTACAATCATTTCCCATAATTAATGGAAATTCACGAATAATCCAAGTTGATTCATACAATGAACTATTTCATTGCCCAATTAAATAATATTTAGTGAGATGATCTTATTGATTTAAATAATATCTAATAAAACTAGTTTATATTATATTTTAAAATTGACAAAAAATATTATTGCTATGATGTTTTCAAGAATATAAAGAATGCTTAACCCAAAAAAATAAAATTTAACCAATACAATGATAACCTTTTCCAGCCACTTTATTCCATGCTGCCTTTTCTATATATAAACCGAACTTGGCTTTTGTTGGCCTGACTCTTTGACGGTCATGGTTTTACCCATCTTTTTGTTATAGTCTACATTTTAACCAATTCACATCAAATGAAGGTTATCATAATAAAATAATAATACGAAAGATAAGTCCATCCATTCGAATATAGAGTCGTGGCTCACCCATTAACCAATACCTCTCCACCCTATGCTCATAATGTGGATCAATTTATATGTTAGTGAATATACAATGAATCTATTCGTATTGCAAAGTAATACTTATAATTACACACTTTATAATGGGATACAGTGATGTTTATATAAATAAACTAGAATACATCGGTTATTTATACCCGGCGTAAAGAATAGATTCTTACACTATATGTGACAAACGATATTTTCTAAATTATATTATTTTAAAACTAATATTTAGTATGAAGATTATATATACTCGATATACGTAAAACAATTTTACAAAATCACTATTTTAAATATATATTTTAATATTATAACAATATTTAAGAGCATTAAATTAACTCGTTTTGTAAACGAACACAAAATTATAATATAATCCATGGAAGAATTTTTCACTTAATTGTTTCAACTATATAATCTACCAAGCTACTTATACAACCCGATTTATGTTATAATTTTTATTAGACTTATTCTATTCAATAGTTTTTTATACATGAGCAAAGAAACTAAACTAGTGAAAGACCTATAGCAGTAACAACGAGAGAGAAGCTACCACAAGTAGTGAGCTTAGGGAGAAAAATCTTGTACAGTAGCTTTCTAGTTCTTTCTTTTGGATCCGAAATTGAATGCACAAAATTCTATTTCACTACCCTGTTGACTGTGGATCCCAGGAATTCCCAAAGACCAGTGGGAAGAATTGGTCGAAAAGTACAAACCTTGGCACAAATGTTTTTTATCCGTAGGTGGAAGTTGGTCCCGATATGTTGAAAGCTAAATAGCTAGGGGTTTCTCTGAAGCTTGCCTCGCTTTAAAATTCCACAACTTGGCTCAGTGGGCGATGCAATGTTGCCGTGTTTGTGCAGATTGTAGGTGGACGACTTGAGGGGTATGGTGTTGGGGAGGTTGTGCGGCCACGGTTGGAGGACTTCTCAGTCGACATGTGTGAAGATGAGTAGTTATATTAAACGGTAAAAATATGAAAAGGTAGAAGCAGAGTGCTACAACTTTTTTCTCCACGCCCGACTTCACGTGTCAGTTTCCTCTTATTATTATAGTTAAGTAAAATCCATTTTTGGTTTATTTATATGGATATCATTTATATCAAGAAATAATACTTTAGTAAAATTCATTTTTGGTACTTTATTTATATGGATATCATTTATATCAACAACTAAACTATATACTGGGAAACTTTCCAACTGGAGATAAGAAAGATCTATTTTTAAATTTGTAGTAATAATTTCAATATTATGTGATTTATTTTTATGTATAGTAAAATGTGAGATTTAACTCTGTAACTGCGAGATTAATGTCGTGTCTTTGAGTTATTTGCATTTGTCTGTAAGTTTTTATTACTGGGGAAATCAATCTCGTTTTCGTGAGTTTTTTAAATTGAGGGAATTAGTGTCGTTTATGTGAGTTTGTATAACTGGGAGAATAATGTTTTATCTGTGAGTTTTATAATTGGAGGAATTATTGTCGTATATGTGAGTTTTTATAACACTAACTTTATAACTTGGTGAATTATGTCGTGTCTGTGGGTTTTTTGCATTTGTCTATGAGTTCGTATAGTTGGAAATTATTGTCGATTTTGTGATTTTTTATAACTAGAGGAATTAGTATCGTATTTGTGAGTTTTATAACTGGGAGAATTAGTATTGTATATATGAGTTTTATAACTGTGAAAATTAGTATCATAACTATAAATTTTTATAATTGAGACAAAGTTTGATCTGATCACTGACCGCGCACTGATTTAATGTTGCTGCAACTTAAAAAATTATCTTCCCTTTTCTAATGAAAAAAGCAAGTATTTTCCTAAAATTTTTGCTCCATATTTTCATTATCCATCTTCTTTTTACATCATCATTCTCAAGAAATGTCAAAGATACGAGTATATAATATAAGTACTTACTTCTACAATTTAGACGTATATGACTGCAATACTAGTAAATCTAAACTGCTACTAAAGAATTACATTAACGATATGAAATATGTCATATACGTTGCTACTAAAGAATTATATTCGAGGTCTAAAGCCACAAATCTCACAATACCTTGTAATTTCGAATTTCGGAGAACTTCAGGTTCCAAGCCAACATAGAACAGGCATTGATATCATTCTTTGCAAATTGACAGAGATCCAGAACATCTTCCCGGGGATTTGGCTCCTTAATTATTCATAAAACATTAAGAGGTTGTTTGTTATACAATTAAAATTGACAAAATCCAATTCAAATAACCTGTTTTGTATACATTTAGACTCCCATGAGTGGAGTCGACACAACACTAATGGCGATATATGACATAAAATGGTACAATTTTACACATATAATGGAGATGGGTATAATGAATGTACAGTAATCCTCAGCAAAGGAATTTTTATATAAATATGGTCACCAAACATATATGCATGACCGATGTTCTTAGGAGGATAATCCTCTTAAACGTAGGATGAGTAGCAAAAGTCGATATAGAGAGTACATGAGGGTATATTTCAGGATGCACATGTCACCAAAAGGTGTAAAGGAAACAAACATATACACTACTACATGACATCACAGTTTCAGTATCTCAACTTCATGCCACAGAAGCCTCGGTAGCGCTTCTATAGTTCTATATGTATCATCTAGTACAATATACACCAGTACCGAATCACTTTACCAGTTCAACTTATATAAATATTTTCCGGTTGATGAGTTCCACACCTCCATCACACTTCCTCATAAACAGAGAACTCTGTTTTACTGGTTCATCTGCAACATATATATGCCAACTTTTTACTCATCTTTGCTATACTGCTAAGACTTTATCGAATGTTTAGAGAATGAATGCAACAAGACTCACCATCAACACCAGCCGGCAACTAAACAGCATATATCCTTATGATCTGATCAATATTGGCACGACATACAGGGCAACCGAATTTCTTCCCTTTGATCTCATTCAAACAGGACATGCAACCAGCCATGTGGCCACATGGAATGCAAGCTCCTTCAAGTGGAGCATCAAGGCATATAGTACAAGATGAAGAAGAAGATGAGATATCTTCTAACTTTACACCCACACTAGTAGCAGATACTGCCTCCACAGATGGTGAAGATAATTCAGTCATGTCAATTGATGGATAATAGATTGGACCATCATCTACAGGGGCAGCTGCAACAGGAGCAGATGGAACGGGGACAGGAGAAGGGTTCTCAATTTGGACAACTGAAGGTACACTAGTGTGACTTTGCAATTTGCTCTGGCTCGCCTCTTGGCTAGTAGAGCCAACATTAAAACAGCTCTCTTCATGAATGGAGTTACTTGCAGAATGGCCGGAGCTTGAAGATGTAGTAGCTTGTGATCCTGTATCAGAGTCTGTATGTACTGGTCTTTCATGTGGTGCAGAGTGCAGGGAAGCATTTAGCGCAGTAGCTACTTCCTCATCTTCCGTGGCTGGTGGTGCAGTAGGGTATTGGTTGTTGAAAGGAAATGTTGGATGCATCACCTGATTTTCAGACCATTTAGTGTTAAAAAATAACAAGAAAAAAAAGAATAGAGACAGACACAATAAGTAGCAGGAATGTATCCCAGATATTTTTTTATTGCATAGCTCATGCTTTCAAGAACTAGGCACTATACAGTAAAATTCACAAGGATTTAGATTACGTGGCATATCATACAGGCCTTTGTACTACTAGGCTACTATCCTACCCCCAAGAACATCAGTTAGAAGCACCACCGAAAGCACAAAATAAAACAAAAGGCAACTGCAGATTTCTAAACATCACAGTCAGAGATGGCTCTTATTGACTTGTTCGTAACCATAATTTTCTTGGAACTGTTTCTACCACGAGCCACTAGAGATGGTAAAACAAAATTTTGTTTATAGGAATAAAAAATATCGATAAACTTGGAAACAGCTGTGGTCTTCGACATGCTAAAGAAGATGAATATGCTAGTCTTGACCAGCCCTCAGATTTCAACACCCACATACATAAAGGTAACTGAAAAACAGGCTCACCTGTGGAATCCCTTTACATGCATTACAAAACCGCTCCAATTGTTGTTTCTCACTCTCTTGTAGAGGTGCAAGTTTTATCCGCATACCTGTTAAGCCAAGAAACTAATGTCATATTCAATGAAGTTTTGCCATAGTATCCACGTGTGCTGCACACATATGTATAACTTCCTTGTGATCATACACCCAACTCCTTGGGGCCTTTAAATTAAACCACTTGATAAAATACCAAGTATACTACAAAAGAATGCTCTTTTTTCTTTTTTTTTTTCTCATTTTTATTTCTATAAAGTCTCCTAGTTGCTTCAGTTAATTATGTTAACCTATCCTGAATCCTTATTGTTTATCAGCTAAATATTAGTGTACTTACGCCTTGCCTCTTGGGAGGACTTAATAGCTCGCCTTCTCCTCCAGCGTCTTGGGACTATTCATAAAGATGAAAAGTGATTACCTATCTACATATATGCACAGGTAATTGGATTGCATCTGATGAAGTTGTCTGAACTTACTTTTGGAAATATCGGATATGATTGCTGCTGGGTCAGTCTGGTTAAAGTTTGGCTCGTCTAAATTAGCCTTCCACAAGGGAATAAGCGTACGTGGTTGAGCATCCTGATCAACATCATAGAGATTCCACATGGTAAAGAGAAGTTTTAAGGATGTATAATGATGCACTTTAGTAGTTCTCACAGCAAGAGATTATTATTCAAAAAGGTCATCTTGAGGAAGCAAAGTAAAAAGCATAATATGTGATGGCCAAAAACAAGATACATACAACAGGAAGAGACCAAAGAGTACATTAAGCCTGGTAGCATGAAGATGGTAAAATTTTCAGCTAAAAACTCATACTAAACCATATCATAAAAAATGTAAGGTATAAACTTAGCCAGTAAACGTGACTATTGACTCATTTCCAACTTATATGTAGTACTTATACACAACACTGATCAAAATAACAGTGACAAAGTAAATTAACAGGATTCATAGTTTCTTTCAGTTATACTTTCCACAATTTATTTTAAAGCAAGGAGAAGAACTATCACCATTAACAAACTCCAGAGTTTTTCAGGAAACTAAAGTCAACAGTTTCAGTATGACCATCGAAACCTCCATCACTCACCTATATCTCATAATTACCCTTTCCTTGATTATCAAGTTGTAACTCAATTGACAGCATCCAATTTCATTTTCCAAAGAGCACTAGTAGGCTTCTGATTAACTCATTATGGTAAAAGTGAAACAGACATACATATTGTAATAAAACGCAAAAACTCGACCGTGTATTAGTTGTAGGATAAAGAGGAAGACATAAAAGATACCTGAGCACTGGTATATATTGCAAGCTCCAACTTGAATTGTCTTCTGGAATTGTGGGTGCCACAAGGTATTATTACCACCCAGCTGCATTATCATTTGAATTTAGAGTATTATGCCAAGAGAATAAAAGCTAATCTAGCAAGCAAAACAATTTGAACATTGTATTCTGTAGATTTGATAAGTCAACTCAATAACATTAAAACTCTATTTACATATTTAGAAAAAATAATAATTAGAGTGTGGAATGTACATATTCTATTTACAATATAACGCTTATGTATCATGAGGATCGTGTTTCTATTTACAATAAGTAGAGTGTGGAATGTAAATATTCCATAAAAACAATTTGAAGCTTTTATTCTATTTACTTGAAGACAACCATGAGTTTGCATGATGAAGCAATTATCTTGCAAATCTAGAGGGAAGAAGAACAGATAAATCATGAGGATTGTGCTTTACAATCATCAATTCTAGAAAGAACATGATCTTATGAAACTTGTAACAGGACACAAAATAAAATTAGAATCTAATTTTTTTGTGCATATTACTTGAAGGCAGTCATGAGTGTTCACGGCGGAATGTCTAAACTTATTTTAAGAATCTAGAAGAATTTTAGAAGTAGCATATCATGAGCATCATACTTACACTTTCCTGGAAAGAAATTGCGGCGCCAGAATTTCTAGAAAGCCAGGTCCATAAAGCTCCCGCAGCCAACCAGAGAATAAGCACAAATGTGCCTAATTGGGAAAAGAAAAAAAGAAGTTTACTCTCTTATAATGGCAATCTTTATGAATTCTAGAAATGTTATCAATTGGACTGCCAGGGTACCTCAATTGCTCGGACAACATTACTAAATCCTTTGGCTCTGGCAACATCAAGCGGAGTCTGACAATCATCATTCATGATTAATGCATTTGCTGCAGTCATCAATAGTCAACAAATCAGTTTATCAGATACACAATATACATCTGTCAGTAAGGAAAGCAGCACAAACTGTAAATAATCATCGCAATTGAAACATCAAGCTACAAATCACAGTAGAGTTGCAACGTTACCTCCATTAGAAAGGAGCAACTTCACAGTCTGTTCAAGACCTCTTTTTGCAGCATGATGTAGAGGAGTCCCGGCATGACGACCTTAGCAAACAAAAAACAAAAATAGAAGTCTTGAAACCGTACTTAATGGAGAGCATAATATGGGTTGAAACAAACTAAGCACGAAACAAAAATTTAAAGGTCCCAAAGGCACCCTGAACTCTATATAATTCACAATTAAGCAAAATGAAGATTTTTATTCACCTGGACGAAATGCATTGACATTTGCACCTAATTCAATCAACGTTTTGGCTACATTGTGTAGCTCTGGATTCATGCAAGCCACAATCAATGGAGTCTTCCCCTCCTTATCAATCCACTGCAACATATTTATCACACCCACAGTTAAAAAAAGAAGTCTAAGATAAACATTTTGTCGGTTGACACACTTAGTATATTAACAGCCACTTACCTCAATACAACACAAACAAGAAGTGTTGTCAATACTATCATATTCACCCAAACCATACAAGATCGCATTTTGATCAAATTTTAGCCTCCAACAACAAAGACAGAAGCTAATAATTAATTTTTTTTCTTCTTTTGAATCGGCAAATATGACTCGAACCACATATCGGTTGGAGGCGAAGAGTCTTACCAACTAGCTGAGCTTCGTTGTCTAGACAGAAGCTACTAATGCAAAATTGTATAACCTACAATTCGACCCAAACAAAAATACAACTACAACCCAGCAAAATTAAGCTGGAATGGTAAACAATCTGACCAAAAAGTTAAAATTTTGCAGCAAAAATCCTTAAAAAGAATAGAAAAGGATGAAATCTGGTGGAATTTGAACGAAAAAAAGAAGAAATGGGAAGTGGGTATTGTTACCTCAAGACCAGCGCCTTCGGTTCTGAGCGATTTGATGCCTTCTGTATTACCATAATTAACTTGCTGATACAACAATTCATCCTTAGACTGTTGCTGCCCCATATTCTTGATGAGATTATTTTGTGAGGAAGGAAGAAATATCAAATATGTTGGGATTATTGTAGTTTTAGAAATGGAGAGTGATTGATTTTGATGAGAGGAGCGAAACGCGTTTGGACTTTTGCATAATAACATTAACAATTGTGGGGTTCAATCCACATACGCATATCTCCCCAACTAATACAGAGACTAAACTTAATGAGGAAGAGAAGAAAACTTCGATGAGATTATGATATCATTAGTGAATACCGCAAATTTTGGCATGCGATTTCATTGATTTTAAATTAAATAGGAATGAAAATTTGTCTTTGGAAATGAGATGAGAGTGAAAGTGTTAGTAGATTTTGCAAAGTTATTAGGATTTGTATGAATGTAGCGATGTCCATAAATTTTTTTAAAGACTTAGTATCGCTTGAGCAGTTAATTTATTTTTTAATTTGACTTTTTTTTTATAGGATTTGTATGAATGAAGTGATATCCGTAAATTTTTCAAAAGAGTTAGTATCGCTTGAGCGGTCAATTCTTTTCTTAAATTGAATTTTTTTATACAAAAAATTCAATTTAAGTTGAAACAACTCGACAAGATCTTAATATATTGAGAGTTTTTTAGAGTCCTATATAATTGACAAACATAAATAATTTTTACACACAAAACTATACAATTTTGATTTTCACGGGTTGAATCAACTTGACCGGATCGACCCGGTTTTTTTTTAAATAATTTACAACTCATAGTGACTTATTCATCCCATCATATTGATATTTTAGGCCATATATTTGATATAAAATAATCTATATTTTACATGTAATTACATATAATAAAATGATGAAAAGTAATGTAAAAAATTACTAAGATCAAATGGTAAAATGTTAACAAATCAACACATACAAACACAAAATCCATATAGGCCCTACACAAATTCGTAAACAAACCAATTATACCAAAATGTAATAATTTTAGTATCCAAGTGTTCGTGGTAAACATATCCAAATAGTCAAATATTAAACTAATAATCTTAGTAGAAGTAGTCTTCATTTTCTTCTTCATCTTCAATAAGTCCCCGAATTGATCAAAATCGCCATCCTCATCCGGCACCGTAGATGTCTTGAATGAATCAACACCTTCATTGTTATTGTCTTTAGCGATTATCTTCTTCCCACCAACTTTACAAAAATATACACAATTTTTATACATAAATCAACAAAAACATACAAATAACACACATATAGACACAAAAAAACATACAAAACATACTAGTGTAAATAAAAACATAATCATACAAAATTTGTATACACAAATCAACAAAATATACAAAGAACGCACAGATATAGACAAAAGCAAATAAAACATATTGGTGTGATTAAATAACAAACATATACAATTTGTATACGGGAATAAACAAAAAATATACAAAAACATACAACCAGACATAACAAAAATCATTTGCATGAAATAAAAAATTTCTACACTAATTTGGGTAAAAAGAAAAAATAAATAAAATAGCAATCCCAGACAAAACATATACATAAATTAACAAAAAACATATTAGAACAAAATATTCACCAAAACATAAAAGAAAATCAACAAAAACATACATAATTTTTATACAAAAATCAACAAAAAACATACAAAGCATATATATAAATCCCTTCAATATTATCAATGGTGTTTAGATGAACAAACATCAATAAAGCATACACAATTAAAGTTCAAATATCAACAATTTCACACGAAATATATTATTACGATAAATTACTAGAAAAACCAAAACGAAACAAACTGAAAATCGAGAGAAGAAACATGAAAATCGAGGAAACGACAAAGTTATAACTTATATTTGTTGTGTAATCGGAGATCCGCCGGAGAAGACAACCGAAAAAGCTTCGATTCCGATTAACCGTTTCAAAAGTCGATCAAATGAAAAAACTAAATCGGTAGAAAGGTAGATCGGACCTGGGCTACTCAAATATGCAATCAGATTTAAGATTGGTAGCCGAACAGTAGAGATATCGTCGGTGATAACATCGGAGAGATGAGGGAAGAGAGAGAGAGAGAGAAGAAAGAAGGAAAATGAGAAAAATGAGAAAAAGACCCCAGAAGATGGATATTTATATGACCCGTATACCCGAATTAGACCCGAATTAATCAAACCGGATCCGTAAATTAGACCTGCGAAAAATAAAAATAAGACAAGTTAATTATAATTGTATATGTTTGTGTATTTGTGTAAAACTCTCATAAGCTCTAGGACTCTTATGAGTTTTAGTATTTTTAAAATTGTTAGATATAAATGTACATAATTAAAGAAGCACTTATGTTAATGATTAGTTAAAAAATACTTGTATTAATATCTAGTAATAAGTGTATGCATCATTATACTATGAGGCTATTGATCTACTTTTCTTCTTGTATAAATATATTGTACTCTCATTTATACATGGGAATAACCTCTTATTCCCCTCTTCCCTCTTTTTCTCTAAAAATTATTTAATTAGTTTAAAATTTTATTATGATAAATGTAGAAGTAAAGTACTAGTGAGAAAAAGAGGTTAAGTGGAAGGATAAATTTAATTGAGTTGCGAGAAGCTAAGGATTAAAAAAGTATATTGTTCAACGCGATTAAAATTACATGTAAAGACAATGAGAATGGTAATTGCTTAAACTGAGCTTTAACATCTTTACAGACATTTTATATAAAAAAAATATGTTTACAAGTGGCTTATCCAATTTTGTGTAATAAATAACTTGGAATTTTGCATAAAATATGGTTACAAACCTATTATGAAATTTTGCTTATCCGATTTTGTATAATAAAAAACATGGGATTTTGCATAAAATATGGTTACAAACCTATTATGGAATTTTAAATTTAAAATGTAACAAAAATGACATTTATATAAAAAAAATGTTTAAAAGTGGCTTATCCGATTTTGTGTAATAAAAAACTTGGGATTTTGCATAAAATATGGTTACAAACCTATTATGGAATTTTGCTTATCCGATTTTGTGTAATCAAAAACATGGGATTTTGCATAAAATATGGTTACAAACCTATTATGGAATTTTAAATTTAAAATGTAACCAAAATGACATTTATATAAAAAAAATATGTTTAAAAGTGGCTTATCCAATTTTGTGTAATAAAAAACTTGGGATTTTGCATAAAATATGGTTACAAACCTATTATGGAATTTTAAATTTAAAATGTAACCAAAATGACGACTCTGCTGGGGATCGAACCCAGAATCTCTGGTTTCGTAGACCAGCGCCTTATCCATTGGGCCACAGAGTCATTGTTGACGTTAAGAAACAGTTTCTACAAATCTATTTCATACAAATAGTTAGCTCAACAACTCAAATTTATGGGGTGTCTTTTTCTAACCTTCCCTAACTCACGTCACATTCAACAGCTCATATTGGTTGGGTAGATACTAATTTACTCAGATATTGAACAACATGAATTGCCATGGTATGATAGGTTCAACAATTTCCTTTCCTAGAAATATCATCATCATCGAGTTAGATCTATATTCCTATCGTTAGTGTAGGACAGTAACTTTAGATTATACAATATAACCATCACTAAAAAAAGTTTTAAACAGTCATTAACAACTCAAAATAGTACTATCATTCACGTATTTTAATAACAGAATCACAGTCTAAATAAGTTTGACAAAAGTTAGAAAAATCATTTATGGGCTGATTGATATAGAATTTGAATGGACATTTGGATGAATTTTGGTGAAATTGTGTTTGGAATTGAATTGAAATGTGGTTATTTTAAGTGTATTTTAGACCAAATCACTGTTTATCGAGCCAAATGGACCGATTACAATTGTTACCCAAACAACTCCTTAAAATTGTAACATCCATCACCTCCAAACCGTTGGTGTTTTGCAATGAGTCTACATACTCATGTTACATTCGAACATACTTGTCTGACTAAATCATGCGAAAATTTTGTTTTAGTTATATTAAAGTGAGATATTGTTATTTTAGATACATTAAAGTGAGAGTGACCAGTTCGGGTACACTACTGCAACCACCCGATCAATTGAAGAATTCCAATCAATTTTCCGATCAAATTATGACGTGGCCGCCGGATGTGTGATTTTCCCTTCAAATTCGTATTTGACTCGTATTTTTATATTTAAAATTTAAATACGAGACACGTGACACTCTCTTGTAATTTCTAGTTATAAAATGTTTAATATAATTAAAAAATGTTGTAAAATATTCTGAAATATATTTTTAAAAATAAAAAAATATATTACATTTATTTTATTACATATAAAATAAATAATTAAAATAAAAATAATTTTAAAAAATATGATTTGATACAATAAAAAAAGATGAATCACTTACAAAATTCAACGACCCAAATGAAAGTTTGCTGTAGCAAATTGTATTTTTGATTTTTTTAATTTTTTAATTAATTTTATATGTAATAAACCGCCGGCTCAAGTCGGTTTCAAAAAAAAATTTGAGGTCCTCAAATGTAAAATCAGAAATGGGAAACAGCCCTAAGCCCCTAATCGACTTTCTTCTTCGTTCTTCCGTGCTTCTGAACCAGATCGGAGTGAGGGACATGGATTTAGACGAGATTTTAACAGGGAGAACAGATCGGACAAAATGAGAACGGATCCATATATATCAGATGAGATGAGAACGGATCTTGAGGTAACGTCAATTTCTTCTTCTTGTTGCCAAAGAGGCGGTTGGAGTGGTGGTGAGGATGGATATCGGGACAGTGAAGACGGTGGAGGGGTGGTCGAACAATGGTGTAAGGTGAGGCGGTTTAGACTTGATGGATCTTGGTGGAACGAGGCAGTGATGGTGGTGGGCAGTGGAAGGAATGTGGTGTGACGGTGGTCGAGGGGTGGTTGGACGGTGATGGGTGGTTAAAAGAGAGGAGAGAAGATGAAAGATGGGAGAGTTATGAAGAAAGCTAAAAGAGAGAAGAGAGAAGATGAGATAGTTTTTGATGGTGACATATCATAATGGTAAGAGAAAATTGGCTCACTTACTGCTAGAAAAGTTCTGTTCATCCTAACCACAACCACTCCACCGAATCTAAAAGAAAAGAAATGCCCTATGCTATGTTCGAGAATATCCATGTTTGGAAACTGGAATACAATCTTGAATAAAAAATTAAGGGTGCAATAATGGCTACAAACCTTGCCTAAGGATACTCTATGTACTAATTAATATTAAAGAGACAATACCCCTCCAGATTAGTCATAATCACAGAAAAGTATATTATGAAAGGGTAAAAAGGCGCCTTAGCAGAACCGTCATACCGGTTCAAACGGCTCAAAAACATTGAACAAAATATGTATATAAAATATTTATAATATTATATATAACGTCATACCGGTTCAAACGGCTTAAAAACGGTTCAACCGGTCCGACCCCGATTGAACCCTTTTTAGAGGGTGAGCGGCTCAATTGTCCGGTCTGGCTTTTAAAACATAGCTTTAATGTACTTAAAGTGACATTGTCTCACTCTAGTATACCTAAAATAAAATCTTCCCTATATAACTATTACATGATACGCTTTCTTACATTACTCAGTGTTGAGACCCTGGTCTCAATGGATCATCTATGGTACGGATTACCAAGCTTTCTGTTCATGGGAACGGCCTCCAAGGATATCTTGTCGCGGTTTAGAGAAGAGGGGAAGGAATCTCTTACAAGACAGAGAGGTTCTTGTAAGGTGGTTTCGCATTTCGACGATGGGTTCATGCTTTTCAGCAGTAAAGTGACTTCATTCAATATCAACAATCAAAATATAACTAGGGTTCCAGGTATTTATACCTGAGGTTCCTTCTAGGGTTTATTCGGGCCAGGGACATGTTCTTCTATTCTCCGGTCGTGGCCTTTATTCCTATCTATGGTTACAAACCAAATTAACTAAATTACAAGGAAAAATTAAGGTAAATAAATAAAATAAGATAATTGGAGATATTTGAGATATGTATCTGCCTTCAGTTCGCACTGGTACTCGTTAAAGCGGGATCGTGATAAGACCAAATTCAGGGTCTTAACACCCCCCCCCCTTTTAAAACGAGCCTTGTCCTCAAGGCTCTTCGATCCTTGAGCTCTCTTGATATGCGCTCTTCCTTTCGAGTCTCAAGCCTGACTCAACCAGCTTGTCTCATTCCGGAACGGTTTCTTTTTCTGGACTGTAGCCACAGTCACTTCTCTTCTAACGACATTGATGTCAAGAGTTCAAGAGTTCTTGCTACACTAGGCTGAAACACCTTGGTGATGCGATCCCTCCATTCATACACAATCATTGCACGAAGTATATAGCTACATATTTTATCCAGTGTTGTACATTTGACTATTGGCAGCTTATCATATCAATCCTACTCTACCAGTTCATTGTATCCCAACATTCTTCCCTCAAGCACAAACAGTAGATATCCCAGTTCTACACAAGTGTCTAGATGATCATACCCAAGACTAAAGTGTCTAGTATAAACTATCCAGAACCATAACAACCCTATATTCTTGCAAAATTGATAACACCTAGATTCAAGCACAATAACCAGAATTAAATTACCAGACTGATAGACTGGTGTGTCAAGATCCTCATGGTTAGAACACATTGCCTGGTCACTAGCTGTTCCCAGAACTGTAGCCGCTTGGGTTCTCCACTATTTTCCTCGTTCCTTCTTGGACCTGGTAGACTGCCACACTTCCATGGCTTTCTTGTTCGGTTGATAAGAGTAGTATGAAGCTTGAACAACTCTATTATCTCGGCCCTCAACAGGTGTGATTGCCAAGTCCTTTGGGATGTTTCCTGCTTCCATACAGCTTCCATACCTACTGTTCTTCCCCATGGACTCTTCGATAGTAATGTCCATATACTCTCCCTCCTTGGGTGTGTTGCTAAAAGTGCATATCCAGTAAAACTCAGCAATGACAACCCTCTTGAACCTATTAACATATAATAGTGCATAACATATATTGATGTCCACCTACTAACCCTAGTTGATTCAATATGTCCTCTTCCCTAGGATCATGTTTACCTCTCCCATAAGATTCAATCTCTATAAAACTATCCAATATTAGACCCAGAAATTTACAAGTTACCTCGTGCGTAGCCGGTGCCGTTCCTTCTATGAGATTGAACCTCCCTCCTAAGACTTTGAACAGTCTCCAACCCAGTATCCCAGGGTCATGTACCCAACGGACAACCTCCAGACCATCATCACGCCCTTTCATGGCCGACCAAAAGTTTCCACGCACTGGAACGCGCCTCCCGTCAGCCCCACGCACTCACACGCGCTCGTACGACCCACCACGCACCGTCACGTGCTTCCTGTCCTTGTCACGCTCCCTCACGTGCCAGATTAGCACGTGGGAACCTCCCCTTGGTCCTCGCATGGGACACACGTGCCCTATGGCACTCCCTTGCGCGTCCCTTTCGCGCTCTACGCTCCATGTCTCCTCTGGTTCGCCGATCTGGTCCGGTTCACACGGTTGGACCTTAAGTCGTGGATTGACCAGCATCCGGTCGGACCGACGACGATGGTCAATCTTCCTTAACTCTCTATTAGGGATTTTTTCGCCATGGAGTCGATTTCGAGCTCCGTTTCACCGAATTGGGGCCTCCTTTCGCTCCCTCCACCCTCGTCGACCACCTCTTCCTCCATGGCTCCGCTTGTTTCCTCCGAATTCGACCCAATTGAAGTTGGCGAATTCAACTTCTTCTCCCTCTTCTCGCTGTCTCCGAGGTCGATTTCCAGCCACTCCGCGAGCAACTCCCGGGCATGCTCCAGCGCTCCATGGATTTGTCGCATCCTCCGTTTGATGAGCGGCTCTGCCTGCGGGACACCGGCCTCGACATCAAGCAAGGTCCTCGAGGAACAATCCGCTCTAATACCAAGTGTTGAGACCCTGGTCTCAATGGGTAATCCGTGGTACGGATTACAAAGATTTCTGTTCATGGGAACGACCTCCAAGAATGTCTTGGCACAGTTTAGAGAAGAGGAGAAGGAATCTCTGACAAGACAGAGAGGTTCTTGCAAGGTGGTCTCGCCTTTCCACTACAAAAAAACCATTTTTCAGTGACAATTTAACAATGAAGAACTAAAATATTGTCACCATAGCTCCCTTTCTAGTGACGAAATTAAACTTCGTTACTATATTGTTAATCTATGGTGACGCTGTATTATATCGTGGCTAGAAGATAGACTTTTAGTGACATACGTAGCCCGCCAATCCAAAAGTTTGGCGCAAAATATTCGGTAAAATTTTTTATAAGGTTTGGCGATAAATTGTGAGTTCTCACAAATCTTTATTAGTGACGAAATACAATTTGTCACTGGACAATAGTTCCCATGACGAAACATATGTTTGTCACACAAAGTATGTAATAGTGACAAACTGTCACCAGTCACTACAAATATGTTATGACAAATTTGTATCCATCACAGTAAGTTACAATACACGCTTGTCAGAGAGCCTAATATGGTGACAAAACGTCATATTCGTCACGATTGTGAAACGTGGTGACAAAAATATTTTTTTTTCACATATATTTTGTATTTTTTAGTAACAAGTGATTTGTCACCGGATATAGCTAATGACACAAATTTTGATTAGGTCTCTAGAAATGGTATTGTCTCGGGTCAGGCTTTCCGGGCCCCGATTCGTCTCATGAATTCTTCTGTACTTGGGTCGATTTAGAATTTTTACAAGAAATGTGCATGAGAATGCTACTTTCCCGACTAGTGTTGTTAAATGATGAGTCGAGTCGAGCCAAATTAAATAGCGAGCTCGAGCTCAATCAAGACGAGTCCGAGCGCAACATAACGAGTAAAAAAAAGGGCTTGAGCTTGAGCTCGAGTAATTAATTGTAACGAGCTCGAGTTCGACTCGAACTCCCAAAATTACGAGCCTTACCTATTAAAAATAATTATAAAAGATATAATTAAATTTAATAAAAATAATAACCTTAACGAGCTTTATCGACTCATTAGATAAACGAGCACAAAATTAGCTTGGACTTGGCTCGTTTACCTTAACGAGCCCAACCACTCTTGATAAAGCTTGACTCGTATATATAGCATCTCTAGTCCCAACGACCTCCTCTAGGTCCGTCCAAAACTTTCAAGGTATGCCCCCAAAAATAGTATAACGTCCTCTTTCATAACTAGTTATCCTTTTTCTTTTCCATTTCAATTTTAAAAAATGGGCCCCAAACATTGTATTATGACAAATGAAAATTCTAATAAAAAATAGAATCTCATGTATAATAATGTAATGTTTGAAAAGAATAAAAAGCTACTCATTGTGTTCACAATTTGATTTCCCTTGTATCGCTTTAATTTATTTTGATCCAAGTTCGTTAAGATTCACCACTCATATCAATGAATTAATTACTTACTTAACATTCTTCCTCGTAACATAGAATTTTAATACATTTCATTTGTAATCGTTCCAAATAAATACACACAACACTAAAAGCAAGCTACATGGCATAGGACAAATAAGTTGTCCGTGATATTTTGTAGTTGGTAGTTGACTGGGTAATTTATAAGCTAGTTTATAAAAATATTTGGTAAAATAATTAGCTGATAAGTTAAATATAATATGCTTAGTATCGAACTGATAAGCTTCTGCTAAACAAAGTTTAAGTATAAAATCAGTTTATCCGTAATATTTTCTAGAGAGAATTACATATATAAACTACTTAATGACAACTATTATATATAAGGGCGAATTACAAAAGATACCCCTTAAAAATTCACTAATTTCACTTTGGCCCCTTGATCTCAAACAATTATAGATAAATCCCTGCCGTTGACCACCCCTCCAGCATCAGCATTTCCTCTGTCCTGCGTGGAATTTTTGGTTTGTCCGAATAAAGAAAAGAGAAACTAAATTTGACAATTAAAGCAAAGGAAAATTGTAATAGAAAACCAAATTACCAAACTGATAAACCTCTTGATTCTTCTCTTCTTCTTCTTAGATTCTACTCTCTCTTTAAATTCCGAGCACTGTAATTTTCTCAACCAATTCACAATCATGTCTTG
>JAYMSP010002266.1:0-25269 GCA_036897095.1 Plantago elongata
GGGTTTGGATCCACACCGCCCTAACCATGTTTTTAAACTAAAAAAGTCACTTTATGGGATGAAACAAGCTCCTCGAGCTTGGTATGATAGGTTGATTGAGTTTCTCTTATCTTTCGAATTTACTCGTGGTGAGGCTGACAGAACATTGTTTATTCTACGCCAAGGTTCTGATATTTTTGTTGCCCAAATATATGTCGATGACATTGTGTTTGGGTCTGGAAAATTTTTATTTTAGGTACACCAGAGTGAGACACTCCCCACTTTAGGTACACTAAAGAGAGAGTGACCAATTTGGGTACACTACTGCAACCACTCGTCTAATTGAGGAACTCCGATTGATTTTTCTATCAAATTGACTCGTATTTTGACTCATGTTTTTGTATTTAAAATTCAAATAACCTTAATTCTCGGTATAAATTGTGTATTATAATTACAAAATTATTTTAAAAATTATGAAAAATATTTTAAAAATTATAAAAATTCATTTCACATTTTTATACAAAAAAATAATAAAATCGCATTAGCTAATTTATAGGTATAAATTGTTTAATACAACTTAAAGATATAAAAAAATAAATATTTTACATTGTATTACATATAAAATTAATAAGAAAAATTAAAAAATCAAAAATAAGATTTTCTATAGTAAATCAAAAAAATTATAGCAAATCAAATTTTTTGAATTCATTTTTATTTTATTTATTTATTTTATATGTAATAAAATGTAAAAATATTTTATAGAATTTTTTACATCATTTTTTAATTGTATTAAACATTTTATACTAAAAAATTACAAGAGAGTGACACGTGTCCAATATTTCAATTTAGATTTAAAATACTCAAGTCAAATACGAGTCAATTGTCAGAATATGAGAGCTCTGTAGCTAATGCGAATCTAATTTAATTTAATTTAATTTTTTAAAAAAAATGTAAAATGGATTTTCATAATTTTAAAAATATTTTTCATAAATTTTAAATCATTTTATAATTATAATACACAATTTATACCTTGAATTAATGTGGACGTGACACGTGTCCCGTATTTTCAAATACAAAATTACGAGTATAATACGGGTCAAATTCGAATTTGGAGGGAAAATCGCACGTCCGATGACCACGCCATCAATTTGATTGGAAAATCGATAGGAGTTCCTCAATTGGAAGAGTGGTTGCAGTAGTGTGCCCAAATTGGTCACTCTCACTTTAGTGTACCTATAGTGACAGTGTCTCACTCTAGTGTACCTAAAATAAAAAATTCCGGTTGGGATCTACTAATTCTACCTTAGTAGATGCTTTTGTTGCAGCCATGACATCAAATGAGCATGATTGGTGAGCTCAACTTCTTAGGGCTTCACATCAAGCAAGGAAAATCTGGCCTCTTTCTGTCTCAAGAGAAGTATACCAGAAACTTGGTAAAAAGGTTTGGTCTGGACGGTTCTAAGACCTGCACTTCACCTATGTCCACCACTGTGAAACTCAGCAAACACGATGTTGATACCACTATTGACACCACTGTGTCTGCCACTAATGATCCAACAATGTATAAGTCAATGATAGGCAGTTTCATGTATTTGTCAGCTAGTCGACCAGACATTATGTTCTCCATATGCGTGTATGCAAGGTACAAATCTAATCCCAATGCTATTCTCTTTTATGCGTTTAAACATATTCTCAAATACATATTTGGAACTGCTTGTCAAAAAGTATAGTACACTAGGGAAACATACACCAACCTCATTAGATTTAGTGATTCGGATTGTGCTGGTGACACTGATTATCGAAAATCCATAAGTGGTGGATGCTCTAATTTAGGAAAAAATCTGGTCTCATGGTATAGCAAGAAATAAAATTGTGTTTCCTTATTCACTAATGAGTCTGAGTGTGTTAATGGGTAGTTGTGTCACTCATCTTGTTTGGGTAAAAAATGTGCTACGTGGTGATGATTTGTCGAGTGACACATTGTCAAAAATATATGATAACCTTAGTGCCAAATGCATTACTAGAAAACTAAACATGAAGCATGTAGACACTAGGTACCATGTGCTAAAAAGCCTTGATAGAAGCCAGCATCTAGACACCAACGAAGCCTTCACCCCAACAAGAGCTCTTGAGTTAGACATATGCTAGGAGCACTGTCACTGCCATTTTTATCATACATCACTGATCAACAATGGTATTTTTGTTTGTGATGTGTGTCATTTGTTGCTTTTGTTTCATGCATTTACTTTGTGTCTAGATTAGTGTTGTTGGATTGTTCTTATTTCGGTCTCTCCTTCTTTGTTGTCTTGAGTATTATGGGTGTCATGTTTGCTTGATTTTCCCCTCTCCCTTGCACTATTTTTGGAAGCAACTAAAATAGCCCAATAATGGCCAAAGAAAGAGCCCAATGAAGGCCAACCAAGAAAAGTCCAATGGGGACAATGTTTTATTGCGACTTTGCTATGGGTAGCACTGGTACTGTTGCAGTCCACAAGATTCTCTAAGACTATATTGAATCACCTATTTTGTGCACCCAGTTCTATTAGAGACACCCAATTTCTATGCTGTGAGTCGTATGTCTGCCTTCACTCCGTATACGCCAAAGCTTTGGACAGGATTCATGCGCTTTCCAATTATTTGACATGGTTCGCCAACTTATAGTAACCTCTGGGTTGACATCATAGAGGCCTCAACTAAGTTGCTTTGTTTTAATTTACTTTTTGAGAGGTTAAGATGGGTACTGGATCTCATTGCTTTTGATTTCAGTTTAGGTTAGCATTTTAGTTGACTTGTTTGACTGATCATTCTTGTTTTCATTATGTCTTAAGGAGTCTAGAGTCTGCATTTAGGGGGAACTCTTATTTGGTGTGTCTGTCAGTACTATGGGAATGGGTGTTGTAGTAAATGTTCGTCTCACAGTGGATCTGGTTCTTGCAATTTTGCTCAACCTCTAATATGCTATCAGGAGTTTTTCTAAATTCGACTATCCATTATGAATTGATATTCATAGAGAGTTTGTGTTCTTTTGTACTGTTTGATACTTGGTTTTCTTGGTTATCCATAATTCCTTGTCTAATTAAGTGACACTGCAAGTGTTTTATCCGAGATATGCTATTTGTCGGATATTTTTAGCTGTGAATAAGTTCAGGTATGCATCAGGATTTGTCTCCCTTATCATGCAACATATTGAGAAAATTGATGCTCAGATAATTCCTCTGCTCCAGGGGGAGAACTTTGGTTTATCTCCTTTCCTCACAACAAAGGGGGGAATAATTTGGAGCTGGAGAAACTGCCCTAGACTTCTGTGTCTTTTGTCTAAGTTTGTCTAGGTTTTTTTAATTATTGTCTTTCTTTCTTTTGTATTGTGTGTCTGCGTTTGTCTATATCGTATTTGTAGTGTCTTATTAAAAAAAATCCAAAAATCTTGCTTAGGTCTTATTCTTGTCTTCATTCTGTTATCTTTGTTTATCTCTGTGCGTGTGTCTGTGTGTTTCTAGGAGTGTTGTGAAAACGGAATTAATGGGGAGATTGAAAGTGCATGATGTTGCATGAATTGTTGCACTAACAGTCAATGTAACATCATCTGTTCAGCAAATTGCACTTTGCAGGATTATGGATTCTATTGTTTAATTACCATTCTTCACTAATACTTACCTAGTTCCACGTGTTTTTTAGTCTTTATTTCATGCAGGAATCTTCTTATATCAAGAGAGACACCAAAGAAATCGTATCGCAACAAGATATCAACATCAATTGGTTCTTGGAGTGAACAAGAAGCAAATGGCTCTTGGTAGTTGAGATTTTGTGGACTCTTGAAGATAAGGATAAGCAACAAAACCATGGGCTTGATCTGGTCAGATTAAACATCTATAAATACAAGATCGAGCTCATTGTGAAGAGTACTTCGTAAAAAGCAAGAACTCATTGTCATAGCATAGATACTCTTCATGTTTACTAGTCTTTGACACCTTCTAGCTAGGTCTTCTAGATAGATAGTTTGAGAATAGGATTTTTCTATTCTAACTAGTGTTTTGTGGTTCAATGTCTCTTGAATCTTTTTGTACATCCATAGCTTATTTTAGTGGATATTTGTCGAGATATATACCTGTTAAGAATATTTGCTTTGATGCTCTGTTTATTTCCGCTGCTTTGTTTTATACTCTGTTACACGCACTGTTGCAAAGAAAAACTTTTTTATGTACAGCAGAATGAGACAGGCCATTTTTTGGTACACTAATTCAACACTGGCTAATTTTAATACAATAGTTCAACATTAATGGAATTTTGATACTCTGATCAATTTACCGATCAAATTGACGAGTACGCTGCCGAAATTGAGATTTTCCTGCCAATTTCAGTATGCGGACCATATTTTTGTATTAAAAAATTCAAAATAAAAAGGACACGTGGCACGATTATGTTGGTTCCGAGTTGTATTTTCAAAATTTATTTTGAAAATTATTTTAAAATTATCAAAAAAAATCATAAAAATTATAAAATGTTACATTTTGTTTATTTAAATTAATTTTTAATATATTAAAAACAAAATCATTAGTAATAAAAATTAAAAAAACATAGGTACATGTGATGGATTTAATAAAATTGATTTTAAAATTTTTATTTAATAAAATTGAATTTAAAATTAATTTTTTAATAAATTATTTATTTTTATAATTGGATTTATAAAAAAATAATTAAATTAAATTTACATTAAAAAAGGGGGGACACGAGTTTTTCTCTCGTAATTTATGGGTATTAAATGTTTAATATAATTAAAAAATAATGTGAACAATTTTGAAAAATATTTTATTAAATATAAACGACATATTATATTTTATTACATGTAATATAAAATAAAAATGAATTTCAAAAATGCGATTTACTACAGTAAAAAGACGAACCACTTGCAAAATCGTAAAACCCAATTGAAAGTTTATTGTAACAAATCTCGTTTTTGGATTTTTAATTTTTTTTATTTAGTTTATATGTAATGAAATGTGAAATATTTTTTTAATATTTTCTTTAAATATTTTTAAATTGTGTTAATCAGTTTATACCCATAAATTATGAGAGAGTGACACATGTCTCCCCTTTTTAAATTTGAATTTAATAGACTTTTTATTTTTATTTAATTTTAATATATAGAAATTTAATTTAACATTATAATTTATAACTTTTTAGAATTTTTACATATTTTATTTTAATTTAAATCAATTTTCAAATTCATTTTACAAAATACATGTCGGAACGAACAGGTTCGACACGTGTCCATTCATTGTTTAATTAGTTCTTTTCTATTTTCAGATACACAAAAATATTGTTCCAATACGTAATTTGACAGGAAAATTAATACTCCGGTTGACACATCATCGATTTGATTAGTAAATTGATCGGAGTATTAAAATTCCAATTTTATTAAACTAGTGTACTGAAATTGTTCAGTGTTAAAGTAGTGTACCAAAAGTGACACTGTCTCACTCTAGTGTATCAAAAGAAAAAAAAGTCCCCACTATTACACCAACATTGGTACCATCATTATGATAACAACACATTAGTACAAAAGTCATGGTCATATTCTTTCACTATATCTCAGAGTGATGCCACTCTTCCAAACTCTACTCAATCTTCACAAGTCATGATAACGGGCCATCTCATTAGTGGTGGCCACCGAAATGAATCCGAATCAATTCAATTTGATTTGATGTTTAATTTTTTCGGATTCGTATGAATAACTTATCAATCCGTAATCCATTCCCAAGTTCACGGATCGTTTTCGTCAATTCTCAGTTCGTTCATTCTTCTTCTTTCTTTCCTTTTGTTTCTGTTCCTTCAATATTATGTTTGATTCTTTTTAGCTCCAGTTTTTGTGAAATGCCGAATGCGAACGAGTTCCCAATTCTTCTTTATCCAATTAATTAAGATCCGGCACGACTGGCTAGTTTAAATTTTGTTATGCTCTTCAATAATTTTCTATTGGGCCCGTTAATATGGTTATCTTGGATGCTCGTCAGACAAAAATATATAGCATTCGATGTTCAATTGAAAAAGTTAGAAAACAGTCCGAGGTATGAATAATATTATTATCCATGGAATATGATTGCAAGAGCGGGCCCTTTAATATATACTATGGCAAGAAGAAGACAGACATATCCGATCCAATAGATATTACCTTGTCGTCGGATAATTGAGATCCGGGTTTGGTGTATAATTGATGACGCATTAATCATATGTCCTTCATAACAAATTGACCATGTGCACAATATTTTATATCTAGTTCTAGAGCATTCCTAAGAAAGTTGACCAAAAGCAAAAGGCTCGGGAGCTTTAAAACGGGGTGGTGCAATATTGTTATTTTAATTCAATTCTCCACCGAGATAAAAAGAAAAATATTTGTTTCTATTCTATATTTTAAGTTATTTTTTAATTTAATTCGTGATATACACAAATAAATCTTACTTAAAAATCAACTTAATGATTTAGAATGATTCCAACACCCCTTCTAAGAAGATTGGACTTTCGTGTCAATATCCAGAGTCGTACTGAAAAATTCAAAGGCCTTATACGACTGGACATGCAGCATAGGACCAAGTTCGGCCCTATTAATACAATGAGGCGTTATATCATAAGAACTTAATCATAACAACTAAGTAAATAATTTAGCAAAACTAAATTAAGTAATACTCCTAAAATTAGGTTTAAGTTATAATTATTAGTGCGTAAAATGTAAATATGAAAAAATATTCTTAACTAGTGTTTCATTTACAAATGCACATCTATTTTGTTGAAATCATTCCTAAAAACTTTATTTTGTTAAAAGTTCTAAATAGTTAATTATGGAGAGTGTGATTTATAGCCTTTAACGTTTAAGTCAATTCTAAAGTCTAATCATATCATATATTCTAGAAAGAAACAAAAGCCTTGTGAGAATATATAATGTCTATAGATTAGACTATAGTGGAGAGTGATGAACTTTATGCTCATTAGAGCATCTCGTTCAAAGTTGGAAGCATAAAGTGGTACTATCAAATTGGAGAACATACTGGACCTGAACTACTTTTCGTGTAATCCCTAACATAATTCAAATGTGCTTGAATTCATGTTTAGGTTATTATGCATTTACAAATGTGACTATATAAAATTCAAAATAATTAAAAAATTCGATGATATGATATGATATTGAGATATTGTTAATACTATTTGAATATCTAAAAGTGGTTGAACTACTTGTTATGGATTTAGAACAGAACTAAAAACAGAGATGCAAAAAATTTATGGTGATACAATTACAGAACAGTAACGCTGGTAAAGAGAGTTTGGAACACGAACATTCCAAAATTTATTAATCCAAATCAAGAAAAGTACACAGCAACGTTACAGAATCGAAGAATTGCTAATGCAATTGCTTGAACAGAAGCTTATTTTCCACACAAATCTGCAACTCAAGCGAACATCCAAACAGGCAGATCGACGTGAGTCTCGCAACAAAAGGAAATCAACAGATGACGACAGACAAATCGACGAATCAAGTGGTAGATGCAGTAGCAGTTGCAGCTGCAGCGACTGTTGGTGGGTTGGGATCAGGAATGATCTTGATGCCACCAATGGTAACGCCATCACCCTGGTGCCTAGGCACCAGTGTCACCAGTATGGTATCGTCATCGGTCACATCCATGTCCTTGTACAGATCAGTCAGCTTCAAGTTGATTGAGCTTGTCATTTTTCCAGTCTTGGACTTGTGCGGCACCTGTGCATACGAACCTGCATATGCTGCCTTGTCAAGCTCGGTCAAGCTGTCGTCTTCATCGTTCACGAACACATCAAACTTCAAGAACTTGGTGGTGTCCACAGTTATGTTCTCTAGGACCAATATCTCATCAGCTGGTCCTTTCTTGGTCTTGTTCACCATGACCCTGGCGACTTTGTTCAGTTTCAGGGGGAACACTGTGGCTGCTGTTTCCGCATTTGTCGTGACTCTCTTGACTTTAGCACCAGCGGTCTGTGGTGGTGGCCTGTAGTCCAACCAGGGGAGATCGATCCTCTCATAGTCGTAGCCCATACGGAGGTTGTCGAGACAGTCCTTGACCTTAACGCGAACGAGCTGAGCGTTCTCGTCATAGAACACAAATGCTGACTCAAGGAAATCAGGGCTGGTGATCTTCTTGTCTGGCACTTTGCTGCTGGGAAGGAAGTACTGCCACAAGGTCCACATACGGTCAACATTCGCGTGGTGGACGTAAAACAGCGGATCACGACCAGCTGAATAGAAGTTACCCATGTTCTCTCCACTCTTCTCTCTTGGATCTCCCATCCACACGTGGATTGCAGTGTGGGAGCCACGCTCGGAGGATCCAGGTCCAGGGTTGTTTGGCTTGTCATTGGTGATCGCGTTGCCCATGAAGTCAGTGGCAGACGAGTTTCCTCGGATCATCTCAGTGTACATGATGGTCAGGTTGTTGGAGACCACTTGGAGAGGGTCAGTGATTCCACTCATGCTGAGATCCACAATACCCGAAGCCATGTTGGTTTGGTTTCGCTTATCGTCATAGATCGCAGCTTTAGGATCCTTGAACATCGGGGGAACGGTCATGCCCTTAGGATTGTCCCAGTTCCAGAACGGCAGGGCGAAAGTGGGGTCACCAATCAATTTCCCCAAAATCCTCTCGTAGAAATAGAGGTACCACCTGTGGAATGTGATGAAAAGTCATGAGTCCCATGTATAATCTTAAATACTGAATGTTAATAATTATATACAGTATGTTGCTAACCTGTGGAACGGGAAGAACAGCCATGAGTTGTGCACTTGGAGATCAGTAGTCCCCTTTCCGACCTGGTCATACGCTCCATTGCAGTAAGCGCAATGGATGTTGGCCTGTTGCATGAAGCTACGAGGATCGTCTTTGGGAAGACGCTTCATGCGATCAATAGCCATGTTGTACTTGAAAATGTACTCAGGACTGGCCCTGTGAGCCGATGGCCTAGTTCGCATCCTGAAAACCGGGGGAAGCTTGTAGTCGATAACCTGTTCAGAAAATGGAGGGCAACAATTGATGTCAAGTTGGGTACCGGTGTTCAAGTTGGTAGCAGTACCACACTTGTCGATCTCAGGTGCCTGCACTGGCTCAGCCGAGGCTCCCATTGTGGGAGCGAGGCTGGCAGCACCGTACATGCCCCCGAGACCGAGGAGCATGTTCCTCCTGTCGACCTTTCCGTCATTGTTTTCGTTTTGGCAGGAGACTTGGAGGCGATTGTTGCGTTTAGCATGGGTGAGGAAGTGAGACGGCTTAGCGAACACGGGACGCCGATACTGCAAAGCAGCAGGGCTGGCATTGGAAGGGGTAGTGTTGAGGAGGGGTAGAGAAGCCATGGCTTGCTATTCGGCGAGGTTACAAGTGAACTGATAGTCTTAATTTATAGAGTTAAGACTATAACATCACAACTTGCGGTCTTCACATTACTGTGCCTCAACTACCACGTGTTTCAACTTTCAATAATTGTAAATTCTTTTAGAAATTTGAGAAAAAAAGAAACGAAAAAATTCGCGATCGAATTATTGAGATTTGAGGCAGTGAGGTAGTTGGGATATGTATTAAATTACTTAAAAGATTGATTGATGAATGAATTCATAGGGCAACGAGTTTTCACGAACATAAGCTGGACCTTATGGTGTCCACTTTTGAAAATGTAGGTATTGTGGATAAGCATATTAATGTAGTTCCATTTGTCTTTCTTTTAAAAATAGTGAAATGATTATGTAAAAAACACGATCGCTATCCATGCGTTAAACGTGTTCATGGATAGTCTTGTTATATACTTTTAGACTCCATTAACTGATGAACAGGGAACTTTAAATAACTTATTCTCAAGTCTCAACCAAGAAGGCCACCTGTTCATTAAACAACAATTTATCAAGATTTAAGCAATCCTTCAATGACATAATTATATTTAAGTTTCTAATGTGAACATGTTATATTCTTTTTATAATAGTAAAAAATTATAATAACGAGGATCAAGAGCACAAAGAATACACTCAACCAAACAATCGTAAAGAGAATAAAACATATCGTTCAAGCCATCATAATATTTTAGGATACATCAATAAAACTATCAAAATCAAATACAACCATCACCTAACAGAAAAACTTCAAGTCTCAGCACTGTGCAGTTCTCAACCTTCCATGTAGGCTTAATATGCATCAAAACCAATCTCTTCACCCCAAAAAAGTTTCAATCACAGAACTAGTTTCATACTAAGAAAATTCCACCATCAATTCAATTAAAAAATCCGGTAGTGTCTATTTTACCGAAGTTCATATCAAGGTGATATAATTATATTTAATTTACTAATGTGAACATGTTATATTATTCGAGTTTGTCCACTACATTTACTTAAAGAGATTGAATTTTTTATCCGAGAAAGAAAGGGTTTTATATAAATCAAAGCTCAAATACAAGTACAACAGTACCAAAAGGATAATTCAGGATCCTAATACTCTTCACAGTCGGGTGGTTAACCCTAAGTATTTTCTGGACTGTGATATCTTGGAGGCGGTGCCAAATCCAAGTGCCTCTTACACTTGGAAGAGTCTGTATGGTGCCATTAATCTTGTGAAGCAGGGCTTGATTTGGAGAGTTGGGGATGGGAGAACAATTAGGAACTAATATGTATTATAGATTTGTTATATAGGCAAAAATGTTGACTGCCATTTTAATCTTTTAACATTTAAATATCATAACAAACACAAAATCCCCAAGCAGCTACTCCAATTAGCCCTTAGTGTCTGGCAAGATGAATGGATTGATCGTACCTCGTGCTGTAAACCTTTTACACCTGATCTCTATCACCTAGGTGACACGGCTGTGTCCAATTTTTTGAGAGCGGGTGGATCGGGGTGGGATGTGAATCTGCTGCGGTGTATCTTCTGGGAAGAGGATGTGGAGGCGATACAGGTACTATGCTGCGTGCGAAATTAAAAAAACAGAATGGTGCTCATGCTGGGAATGCATCTTGTTCGAATCTGCAGACTAGGGACTGGAGTTTTATTTGGAAACTCAAGGTCCCTAACAAGACTCGTGTTTTTCCTTTGGCGTTTGTTGCGTAATAGTCTCCCTGTTATGTCTAACCTGATCCGCCGGCGGATTCCTGCTAGTCCCCTGTGTCCTTTTTGTTCTATGTGTGACGAGTCCATTATCCATGTGTTTAAATCGTGTCATTTTGCTAGAGTAATATGGGCTCTTTCTGGTTTACCCAATGCGATTATATTTAATCCATGTACTGACCTGCGGGAGTGGATTCGTGCAATTAAACAGGGTCTCAAGGTGGAGGAGTTTACATTGTTCGTGTGCATTTGCTGGAGTATTTGGTACCAACGAAACAAATTGCATAATGCAGTCCATGATGATCCGGTGGCAGTGGTTCTGTTCGCAACTGACTACCTGCGTCGATATGGAGATGCGCAAAGGGATTATGCTACAGCAAAGCCTTTGGAGGCTGCGTGTAGTTGGTACCCACCTCCATGTGACACGATCAAAATCAATGTGGATGCTTCCATCTTCGCTGCCCGGAAAGCAGCTGGCGTGGGTGTGGTTGCTACGGATGACAATGGACGGATTGTGGCTTGGAGACAAAGGTTGGTCCAGTTTATTGTTGCCCCCGGCGGTGGCTGCAACTCTTGCGATACTCCAGGGCGTGGAATTGGCGATGCAGCACGGGTGAGCTAATGTCATTGTGGAAAGCGACTGCCTGGGTGTCATTAACGCCATCAACAGCTCCTCCCCCTGCTTGGCTAGTTTTGGACAATTTATTGAAGCCATTCAAGTTTTGAGTTCTTCTTTTCAAAGCATGGTTTTTTCTCATGTATCTCTAGGACTGCTAATTCCGTAGCGCATAACTTATCACAAGTAGTTGCTAGAGACGATGATGGCGGATCAGTGTTGCCTTTCTGATACTATCTTGATGTACTGTTCTTTGTGGTGTTAATGAAAGATGGACCACTTTTTCTAAATAAAAAAAAAGGATCAATTCTAAATAAACAAGAACATTAAAGGATCAAGAGATTGTATTGAATATATACAAGATTGCTCACTTACCCGTAGAATCTTGAAATTCCTGATCGACTCACATAATAACAACTAATAGAAGATGTGCAAGACTTTATAACTAATAAGATACTGAATTAAATGTTTTGGTGCTGATTTACATGGCATTTGAATGTGGATTTTAGTGAAATTGTGTTTTAAATTGAATTTTGATGAAATTGTGTTTGAAATGGAATTGAAATGGGGTATTAGAAGTGTATTTTAAGTCAAATCACTGTCATTGAATCAAATGGGGCATTTAAATGCCTGACTAATCAGCCCCTTGTAATTTTTTCCCCCTTTCTTATTGTTTTGAAATCAATTATATCGAGTGGTTTGGAACCGAATTTTATAGTTAAGACTATTTTAATTGAGATAAACCGAAGAATAGTAATTAAATTGCAATTTGATGTTGAAAATTAATTTTTGATATAAGATTAAAATTGTAAAAAAAAGTTTACAGGTTTGCTATGTTGATTTTATAAGATATTGATTGATAATATTACATGATGGTTAATTAATTGGTTAATACTCTCTCTATTCCAACTCTATCTTCCCGTATTCTATTTTAATTCGTCTCAACTTCATTTTCTCATTTTTTAAATAAAAAATATATCTACTACTTTATACATTATATGTCCTAATTTATTTACTTTCATCATATTTTATTCATTCACTCTCTCTACTTTATCACATTCTCTCCTACTTTTTTTTTTTTTTAATATATGTACATGGTCACGAAAAGTTCAACTTGGAATAGAGAGAGTAATTATTTTTAAAATAAGGTTATGTTCTCTTCAACAAAAATTTACTGAACTGAACTGAAGTGTTGAATAAAATATAATTAAATAGAGTTAAACTAAACTTAAGTGAATTGAATGGAATTAAACTAAACTAAATGAATTTTAAGTTTAAGATCATAAATCCTCAGAAATGTTAAACGCAAGACATGTTTTACTAAACGCAGGACGCAATTTTTATATATTACGAACAATACCACAACGATTGTAACAAATTATTCCTATAATTTTAAATAATCACTATTTTACCTCAAAAATATCTAAACATGTTTATTCGAATCAATCATATCATCTAAACAAATAAATTGAAGAAACTTTGAAAAACACGAAGAACACAAAGCAAGAAAAACACGAAGATCCATCACCGGATTTGACCAGCCTGATCGGAACTGCACAGCTCCGCCCAAACCTGGTCGTAGCTTAGCAGCTCTGTTTAAAGCTCGATAGCTCCGATCAGAATTGTGCAAAGCTCCAATTGGAGCAGCCAAGCTCCGATCGGAGTTCTCAAAGCTCCGATCGGAACTTGGCTCCAATTTGACCAGGACTCAGACTCAGATATGTCAGGATCGTGTCCTGGTCAAACCTAACCAAGACCGAGTCCTGGTCATATGCGGATTTGACCAGGACATCTGACCATTAATTCCTGGTCCTGGTCAGATCCGGATCTGGGCATGACACGGTCCTGATCAGTTCTGGTTCAATTTTTTTTAAAAATTATTTGTATAAAATTTGTTAATTTAATTACATTAAGCAATTAAACAAATACTAACGACTATAAATATGAATTATAACAATATAAACATCTCAAATTCATTATTGTTTGTAAAGTATGGCCAATAATTTTATCATATTGATTTTTCTTATGGTATCGTAGTGTATATATATTTTCAAAGATGTGATAATTTGATAAATTTTACGAAAAATAAGAATAATTTTATATTTATATAATTTATTGAATTTTTTATAATATATAAAAATATATTCAACATTTAGTAAAAATGATCATACATTTAATAATCCCTAAATAGTAACCCTAACTCTTTTGTGTCACATTTTTGGTCTAAAACTCTAAATCCATCCTACCCAATCTAATACGATCTCCGATATATCCCCAAAAACATAGATCTAAACAACCCAATCTAAGGTCTAGTTCTCACCACTTGCGTAGTTGCGGTTGTCATATGTCCTCTCATTCCATTTATAATCATGGCCTATTCTTTAAATTATAGTTTGCCCCTAGTCCCAACTACTCTTTTATCGCACAGCTCCATTAAGAATTTCCATTCTATAATCGTGTTTTACCTTGATCGACTGAAATAATTTTGTAGGTACGTATACAAGGTGTTTGATAATATGCCTACTATATTAAAAACCTATGTCTCTCCTTAGGTACGTACCAGGAACGCATTACCATATTTGTTAATCTGCGTGTTAGATTTGTGTTTATCTTGCTTCCGGTTATATCAGATTCATATGCCTGCCATAAGTTTTGAACCTGAAACATGCCACAGTGTTTTCAGCAGAAGCCAATATTATTATGAGCTCAATGATTTAATCCCTTAATCTTCTTTTTCTTATACTTTAAATCATGCAAGAGTTATTGTTCTACGACAAAGCAAGGATAAACCGATGCTAGGCAGTGTAATTATGTAGTCATTTTCTTCACTGTCATACTCCGACTGGAAGTTAGTATACCTTATCATTTTTTTGGCGTTTTAGGGATTTCTACCAGCTGTTCATTTCACTTCTCAGTTCTCACCTAATTACTGTTTGTGCTACTCTATCATGGCCATTACGCTATCGATTCAATTTATCAGCAATGGACCTGATAACGAGGCAGTCTCGTGTATATGTTTTCGACATCTGATGATAGTTGATAGATAATGGCATTTCCCCCAGATTGTTGATCAAACGTTTTTGGAACACTCTGATTCTTTCAACAAGCTTCCTGTATTACTATAGGCCATATAATGTACTTATCATTTAAAATACTCTGTTCAAGAATGTGCTCTAAGCTGTGTCATCCTATCATATTTCTCTCATCACTTGTGGCTTTGTGAAGCTCTTTTTTCTTTTCTTATCTTTTTTTTTTTTTTTTTTTGGCACTCATTTTGGTCTCAACTCTTACATATCAGTGTATATTTATAATGCAGGTTACATAAGCGAAAGAATCACTCACCAATATTCAAGAATATCTTAAGCGAAGGGGAATCACCCTTCCAGAAGGATATCTGTTATTCAAAGTCATATGTCCAATCCCGAAACTCTGTTATTGCATTTGCTTTTTGCTACTTTCATACAAATTTGTTTAGTGACAAGATTAAATAAGTATCCCATTTTTCTTAGTCATAAAAGAAGAGTAATGCTTATGGGGACGACCGGACGAGTAAGTGTTTCTCGTTAAATTTAGGAAATGCCTCAAATATTAAGAATGATAATTCTGGGAATGTTTTTAGCGATTAATTGATCTCGTAGATTTTCATATGAACAAATTACAATGATTGCTGGAATTTCCATGGACTTGTGGTTCTGCCACATATTTGATCTACATCTTTTGGAGTTTGATTAGCCACTGAACTCTATGTTTTCCCTGGATTGTTTCATAGTAATTAATTAGAACAGAACACCTACTGATATCTTTCATGAAGTACTTTTAAGGAGTTAAGAATCTTACTAGTCTAGATCCATCCACAAGTGTCTGTAAACATACATGTTTGTATAAATGTGATCTTTGGTGAATTCGTCTATCACAGGACTTGGTAGATATGGGGAAAATTTTGCAAGCTAAAGTTGAAAGTTGAAACTGTGCTCCAAACCTTTATTGGACAAGAAAAGATTGCCTTTTGCTTAATCAGTCTATTTACTGTTTTCTGATTTTTCTACGTGCTTGTGCCTAATTCTGCTGCTCTTCTTGCAGTTCAATATATACAGACTCTTTCCTGCCCGAGTTGTTACTTATGATCAATGGGCACTGTTAAAACCTGAGCCAATAAAATCATACCCTACATGGATCGATGATGTATACTCCAAAGAAAATGAAGAAGCATTATTTGGTACAACAATGGTGGAGGAATCATTCGCTGAGGAGCTTAATTCCGTTTGCATTACAGCACCTGCAGCTTGAGATAGGTCTGTAATCATATAATCTATAATCTGTTGCTCATATTAAACAATAATAACAACTTTCTATTTTGTTCTAATAATTGACACCTGGTGTTATATACTGCTATCTCTATCCCGTATTGAAGTTCACATATTCACAAGTTTGTGTTTCCGAATAATGATCAGAATATGATAAGAGTGAATTGGTGAGTATGTGCACCTCCTCCACTAGTCGAAATTTGTTGTACTATTCATGATTATGGCACTGAAGGCTCTTCTCAGTTTTCCAGTGGGAAAAGGTCTTTGCAAGAAGGAGGAGAGTCTTAGTAAGCTCAAGGACAAAGGTTCTCTTTCGACCATATAGTTCTGAAAGACAGTGGAAGTATGGTTCGTCTTCAGTTTTTCTCTGTCACTTAGAGCAAGCCAATGACGCAGAATGCAGAACATTGATCTCAGTTCTTTTCCTCAGCTTGCATATGTAGAATCTAACAAAAATGTGTGCTAAGTAAGACTTATCAAAGCTTGCATAGCTAGAATTTATCAAATGTTATGTGAATGTGTTTAGTAGGTACACGGCGTACACACGATGATAATATGCCTACTAGAATGAAAACCTCTGTTTCGTTCTAAAAAAAGAACAAAAACCTGTGTCTCTCCTTAGGTAGCTACCTTGACATCCTAATTTCATAAAAATATGTTCTTTACAAGAGAAATTTAGAATGTCCATTGTCCCTTGATACAGCGTATTATGAAGCAGATAGCATCCAAATATGCATGATCAATTACTATGCCTTGATTAATTAGCCTGTGATTTTCATGTTTTGGCACACAATGGTAAGTGCTAAGGATTTCGCTATATCTAAAAAAAATATGTTGCATGAAAATGAATTTCCATCTGCTGAGCCCTGAGGTAGGGATTCATAATAATATGCCTGCCATAAGTTTTCAACATGAAACATGCCTCAGTGTTTTCAGTAGAAGCCAAATGTATTACCATGAGCTCTATACATTCTGGTAAAGATCCTAAAGTTAGTTGAAAGAGTTTGTCTTAATTTCACGTTACCTAATAATGTATTCCTTTTCTTCAAGTTGTATGGAGATTGCCCATGTGAATTGTGAGATCAGGCTATTGAAGAAAAGTTAACAATGCAATATTTATTGGATGCTGAAAGTTGTGAGTCTTGAGTTCTTACCTTTAACCTTAAGCATCTCTTTCAGATATTGACCTCTTAAGAACAATTCTGCTCTTCTAGCATTTACTGTATTAGAGTTCAAACTTTTATTTATTTGAACAGATGTAATCCCATAAGCTACATTTAAATCATTAATTAAGATCAATTGGTATACTCTGCCGTTTTTGTTAGTCTAGGATTACATACCTAGTTAGACTAGTATTTCATATGTAGTATAATTCTCTATTGCTAATAGTTTTATAGTCTTAGATGTCTTAATGTAGTTAGGATTGTGTCTTGTAAATTGTATATTATACCCATCATGTATCATCTTTGTGAATTAATCAAGGAATTACAGTTTCCTATATGGTATCATGATAGGTTCGATTCTCCTCCTCCTTACCGACCTCACGTCATTCACGGCCCTCCTCCTCCTCCTCCGACCTTAAGTCAATCTCATCCGGTGCTCCCGGTTTGCTGTCGTTGCTGCTCTCCTCTAGCAGCCATCGACCTCAGCTTTCGATCACCACCCTCCCTCTGTTTTTCCGTGACTTCAACCAGCTTCCGCTACCGCCATGTCCGATTCAACATTCCATCCAGCCCTTTCCATCACCAACGTCCACTCTCTCATCCCCGTGACGTTGGATCATGAATGTGGCCTCTATCATTCTTGGGTTACCCTTTTTAAAGTCCAAGCACATATGCATAACCTTATGCATCACATCCTTCATCCGACGGATGACAAAGGAAAAATCAAGATTGACACTTTGAAAGCAGACGACGTCGACCTTTATAATCGACTTGATGCAGCAGTTTTGCAGTGGATTTACGCCACTATCTCTCCTACTTTTCTCCATGCCATTCTGGTGAAAGGAGATACGGCTGCTGCTGCTTGGACCCGACTCAAACGCATCTTCCACGACAACAAAGGCTCTCGTGTAACTCATCTTGAAGAGGAATTAGCTGCAGTTCGTCTCCACGACTTCTCCTCTGTAGAGGCTTATTGCAACCATGTCAAATCCCTCGCCGATAGACTTGCCGACGTAAATGTTCATGTTGCTAACAACCATCTTGTACTCCGTCTCCTTAGCAGTCTACCTGACACCTATTCCGGCACCGATTACGTGCAAAACCAGGATCCCCTACCTTCCTTCGAGAGTGTAACCTCCCGCCTTAAGCTCGCGGAACGCACTTTGAAGCATCGTGCACCAAAGGAATCTAGTGCATCGGCTCTAATTTCTTCGAACAACAGCCATCCCTCTGGCGACTCTTCCAACTCTTCTGTTCGGTACAACAACTCGAACAACAACAACAAGAAAAAGAAGAATAATGTTCAAGGTGGCAGTCAAAATCAACAACGCAATCAGCCACGTGGTGTTACCCGACCCCCAATCAAACCCAATCGTGGCAGCCTTGTCAAACTGCCCCATGGGCTCCATATCTGTGGCAATGGAATGGCTGGACTCCGCCAAACTGCCCCTACCCCACGGCCCCTTGGCAAAGTCAGCCTCGCCCCTCCCCACAATCCGGGATTCTTGGACCGCGACCGTAACAACAAGCTTATGCTACGGATGCTACGGGCTCGCATACCGACATTGAAGCGGCAATGCACACACTCGGTCTCAATCCTCCGGACGGGAATTGGTACATGGACTCCGGAGAAACATCTCACATGACCTCCAATAAAGGTACTCTCTCTTCTTAATTCAATTTGAGCATTAATAATCATCTCATTATCGTTGGGGATGGCCACTCTATTCCCATTCATGGTCACGGTGGCACCACATTCGTTCCTCCTTATCCTCCCCTTTCCCTACATAATTTGTTGCATGCTCCCAAACTTGTCAAAAACCTTATCTATGTCTGTAAATTTACAACTGATAATCTGGTTTCCATCGAATTTGACCCTTTGGTTTTTCCTGTTAAGGATTTACAGACGGGAACCCACCTAATGAGATGTAATAGCACCGGAGACCTCTACCCTCTCCACCCCACCACAATGGCTGCCTCTTCCCGCACTCCTTCGGCTTTTTCTATTTTTTCTCCTTCTTTATCGCATACTCATCTAGGTCATCCATCTTACTAGCAAGAAATTCATGGATTATAATAGCACTACTAAACAATCTTTTTGCTCTTCTTGCCCTTTGGGTAAACAAATAAAATTGCCTTTTTATGATTCATTGTCTATAGCTTCTTCTCCCTTTGAAATTATACATAGCGATCTTTGGACATCACCCATCGCTAGTTCTAGTGGGCATCAATATTATGTTCTTTTTCTTGATGATTTTACTAAATTTTTGTGGACCTTCCCAAACTCTCAAAAATCACAAGTTTCCTCTATCTTCAAAATTTAGAATAGACCTTTAAAGTATTAATATAAAATGCGTTTAAACAATAGGTTACAATTTCATAGGTAGGGAGGGATACCTAAGATTTAATAACGCAACCTTTTACTAAAAAGTGTGGAGAGCTCTTTATAGAATTACACAAAGGCCCCTTTATACTATATTAGTAAATTACTTAGATTTAAATATTACTTAAAAGATTTTGAGAAACTAAGCCCTGCTCCTGTAGGAAAGCTACTAAACCAGAGTATCCCGAAACCTTAACCTTTTTATTCATGAGAATCCCCGGGTTGAGTAGTATACATTTCAAAAATCTGAATTTTCATGCCTTTGTGAGAACTCAATTTAAACTGTCCATTAAATCCTTTCAATGTGACAACGGAAAAGAATTTGACAATCAATTGTTTCACTCCTTTGCACAAACTAACGGATTCCAATTCCGTTTCTCTTGTCCTTATACTTCTTCTCAAAATGGTCGTGCTGAGAGACACATCCGTTCACTTAATAACATTATTCGGTCAATGTTAGCTCACTCATCTATGCCTCATTCCTTTTGGCATCATGCACTTAATTATTCTTCCATCGAAAATACTTCCCTTTTAGCTACCTACCTTCTCAATATTCTTCCAACGAAAATACTCAATTATTCTTCCCCTATACAAGCTATCTATCATAGGGATCCTAGCTTTACACACTTACGCATTTTCGGGTGTCTTTGCATTCCTCTTTTTCCCTCCCATACTATCAATAAACTTCAAGCACGATCCACCCCATGTGTATTTCTTGGCTACTCCTCCGATCACCGAGGATATAATTGTTATGACATCTCTAGTCGCAAGATATTTGTTGCTCGACATGTCATTTTCGAAGAAAATACCTTCCCTTCTCACAATTTCACAATCCTCCACCACAATCCTATGATTTATTGGAAACCGAAATTAACCCAGCCTTCCTTAATCATTTTCTCCCTACGCCCGCTCCTGTTCCAGACACCCCACCTACTCCGCACGGGACCGTGCCTGCCCAGCCGAGACAGGCTTCGCCAGTCTTCTCTCCCGACCCCACGGGCATCTTCCCTTCCTCACCTGCCGCAGAACCTAATCCCGCTTCACCACCCTCCCCACTTCTGATTCGGTCCACACGACCTCGGGTTTCGAATCCAATATTCTACGGCCCCGAGTTCGTGACCTCTTCCTAGGATATCTCACCTTCCTCGAAATCCCGTTAGTGCATTACATGACCCAAATTGGAAAAATGCGATGCTTGATGAATTTAATACTCTGATTAATAATAAGACTTGGGAGTTTCTTCCGTAACCGGCTAATGCTAACATTATACGTTCTATGTGGATTTTTCGTCACAAAAAGAAATCTAATGGTTGTTTTGAGAGGCATAAGGCCCGTCTTGTAGGTGATGGTCGACCTCAGCAACCAGGCATTGATTGTGATGAAAAGTTTAGTCTAGTTGTCAAACCAACTACCATATGTACAGTTCTTAGCATTACCGTATCTCGTTCTTGGCCAATTCATCAACTTGATGTCAATAACGCCTTTCTTCATGGAAACCTTACTGAAACCGTCTATATACATCAACCCCGGGGGTTCAAGGATCCTTCAGTCCCAGATCACGTCTGCCTATTGAAGAAATCTCTCTACGGTTTAAAACAGGCACCCAGGGCATGGTACCAACGTTTTGCAGATCACATTGCTTCTCTTGGGTTCTCTCATAGCACGGTTGATCACTCTCTCTTTATCCACCGATGTGGTACTGAGATTGCATACATTCTTCTATATGTTGATGACATTATACTTACGGCTTCCACCGATGCTCTTCGTATGACTATTATGGCGTTTCTCAGTGTTGAATTCGCTATGAAGGATCTTGGCCCCCTCAGCTATTTCTTGGGTATTGCAGTTACTCGAAATCCGGATGGCCTGTTTCTTTCGCATAAGCAATAGGTTGAAGAAATCATCGACCAGGGCAGGAATTTCTAATTGTTCGTCATCTCCCACACCAGTTGACACCAAGTCGAAACTTGGTGCCTCATAGGATACTCCGTTCGAAGACCCCACCAAGTATCGTCAGCTTGCCGGTGCTCTTTTGTATCTTACCTTTACCAGACCGGATATATCTTATGTTGTGCAATAGGTATGCCTTCATATGCATATTTCACGAGTCGAGCATATGACTGCGCTTAAGCGCATCTTGCTATACATTCAAGGATCGGTTGTTCTTGGTTTACATCTCCATAAATCCAAAGTTCACAACCTGTTCGCATATATTGATGCCGACTCGAGCGGTTGTCCAGATACTCGATGGTCTACATCTAGGTATTGTGTGTTTCTTGGTGATAATCTTATCATCTCATGGTCCTCCAAGCGTTTGCCAACTCTATCGCGTTCGAGTGCAGAAGCCGAGTACCGTGGGGTTGCAAACGTGAGTCTTGTTGGCTTCGCAATCTTCTTATGGAACTTCACTATCCCATTCCTAAAGCTACGCTTGTATACTGTGACAATGTTAGTGCTATATACTTATCCGGTAATCCCGTTCAACATCAACACACTAAACATATTGAGATGGATATTCACTTTGTTCGGGAAAAAGTTGCTCGTGGTGAGGTATGTGTACTTCATGTTCCCTCTCGCTACCAGATCGCGGATATCTTCACCAAAGGTCTTCCCCACGTCTTGTTCGATGACTTCCGTGACAGTCTCATCATCCTCAAACCTCCTACTTCAAGTGCGGGAATGTGTTAGACTAGGATTACATACCTAGTTAGACTAGTATTTCATATGTAGTATAATTCTCTATTGTTTATAGTCTTATAGTCTTAGATATCTAACGTAGTTAGAATTGCGTCTTGTAAATTGTATATATACCCATCATGTATCTATCTTTGTGAATTAATCAAGGAATTACAGTTTCCTACAGTTTTCACTAGCTGCTACACAAGTGTGGAAGAATTTGATATGCCATATGTACCCTAGATAACAGGACTAGTGCAATGTGAAGGTTAACAAGTTTTCTATGGTTGATTTAAACCAGTTAAAACCGGACCAAGTTTGCAAAGAAAATCCTGGCAAACATGGTTCTTCAATTTCGTCTGAGTAAATCTTTCTTTTGAGCAGGAATGGCGATCAAGGTACGTTTGTGCTTGCGAAAGGCTGATTTGGTAGATTTCCTCCCTTGCCCTGCCAATACAGGTACGACGGTACGACCCTCACCACTTTTTACTGGAACTCATCTGTAAAATGTAATCTGATTTGAGGAAATTGTTTGGATAATGGAGAATCCTTTCAGCTTTGGTCCAAGTCTCCTATAAAAGATCAACATACATAGTTGATAGAGTCTGAACCCTGTATTAGGAAATAATTTGTATTTAATGTAATATCTCGTAATTATCTCATTTCCTTGTATTTGTCATTGACTCTCCTTAATCAAATGACAGATTACTGTATAAATATAATACTCCCAAAACCTCAAACTATGAGGTTGATTTACAAACCTTTACATGGTATCAGCCTAACAAATTAAAATTCCTCTTTCTTTCCTCTTTCCTGTGACCTAAATTCTTCAGCGCCGCCACCACCTCCATGGCTTCCGATTCCCTCTCCAACACCACCTCTATCTCTCACCTATCTCCGATTAAGTTGTTAGTAGATAACTATCTGGTATGGCGCAACCATATGACCCTTCTTGTCGGCCTTCATAACCTCTCGCACCATATTGACGGCTCCTCTTCTCTGCCGTCGGAAACCATCTTATCTGAGGACAAAGAAATTACGAACTCACAATATACTTCCTGGGTTCATACTGACCGTAAGGCTTCTCTTCTTCTTCTCTCCGCCTTAACCGAAGAAGCTGCGACAGAGGTTCTCGGTTTATCCAATGCGAAACAGATTTGGTGTGCTCTTGAAAACGTCTATAGCAATGCCTCTATTGAACGAGTTCAGTCCCTTCGGGATTCTCTCAGGCAACTCACCAAAGGTACGTCCTATGTTATGATTTTTGGACCTCACTTTCGTCTTCTCTGTGAACAGCTTGCTGCCATTAGGCATCCAGTCGCTGACATTGATAAACTACATTGGTTCCTTTGTGGTCTTGGCCCCTCTTATGAGGTCTTCTCCACAGCCATATGTGCCACAAAACCAGCCCCTTTGTTTCGTGATCTTGTTGCTCAGGCAGAGAATCACGAATTATTTCTTCAGTCCATTCATGGTGCTCCCACACCTCTGGTTGCGTTTCACACTCAACAACGGCGTGAATCTTCAACGACTAGCTGGGTCGTGGCTCTTCTCATGGTATTTCTTCTCGAGGATCTTTTGGCAGGGGTCGTGGCACCACGCGGCGCCCTCCTCATTGTCAACTATGTCGTACAAACGGCCATTATGCCTCAGTCTGTCCAACCCTGCACACCTTTGCTAGTCAAGCACAAACTTCAGATGAATCTTTAGCCAAGGCTTTCCATGCCAAGTGCCATGTTACCGATGATTCTCCAGACTGGACAGGCGATTCGGGCGCCTCTGATCACATGGCTCCAGCCAAGGAGTGCCTTCATCATTCGGCTCCATACAAAGGTAATGCTCAGGTTATTTTTGACAATGGAAAACAACTTCCAATCACTCACACAGGAACCTATAAACTGTGCAATAACATTCATCTCCGTAATGTCCTTGTTGTCCCAAATCTCACTAAAAAGCTATTATCCATTAGCAAGTTAACTGCAGAACACCCAGTTGATGTCCTGTTTTCTCAACACTACTTTGATATTCAGGATCGGAAAACTAAACAAGTTCTTGCTCGTGGGACATGCACTGATGATCTCTATGTGCTCAAGAATGGACCACAAGCCTTTGTTGCTGATGTTTCAAATAAAGCTTCTTATGAACTTTGCATGCTCGTTTAGGACATACTTCTTTTGATGTTATTTCCATTTTGAATAAGTGTGGTGTTTTGTCCGTAACCTCTCTATTAGCTAAACCGGATATTTGCACTTCGTGCCAACTTGCCAAAGGTCATCAATTACCTTTCAATTTGAATGAAAAACATGCTTCTTTTCCTTTGGATTTGATTCATTGTGACTTGTGGGGTCCATCACCTATTACTTCTCCAAACAGTTTTCGCTACTATGTTATTTTTATTGATGATTTTTCCAGGTTTACGTGGTTTTATTCACTCAAAACAAAAACAGGTTTTTACACGGTTTTATCCGCTTTCATCAAGCTTGTTCAAACTCAATGCTCGATAAAAATAAAGACCTTTCAGAGTGATGGTGGCACCGAATTTGTGAATCATACAGTTCACAAATTTTTTGAAGACAATGGAACTTTTCATCGGTATTCTTGTCCATACACGCCTCAACAAAATGGGCGTGCGGAAAGGAAACATCGTCATATTGTAGAAACAGGTCTTGCCATGTTATTTAATGCTCATGTTCCAGCTCAATATTGGGTCGACACCTTTACTTCAACTACCTACATTATTAATCGTGTGCCATCACCTCTACTCAACAATAAATCCCCCTTTGAGCTTTTATTTGGACAGGTGCCTAATATTCTAATTTTCGGGTCTATGGATGTCAAGTATTTCCTTACCTACGAGATTATGCTAAGCATAAACTTGAACCAAGGAGCCTTCCATGTATTTTTATTGGGTACATCCCTTCTCATAAGGGTTTTCGTTGCTTGGATCCATCTACCAATCGGATTTTTATCTCTCGTCATGCTCGCTTCAATGAGTCTTCCTATCCCTTTAAAGACACTCATGTCAACTTGGATTCTCAAAACTTGGTGCTTA
>JAYMSP010002267.1:0-25267 GCA_036897095.1 Plantago elongata
GAACAACGTACAGAACTGGATCCAGGAGGCTCACACCGGGCGGATGCTTGCCCGGGAAGCTACGGAACGGTTGGAAGCTGAACGAAGGGCCCGAGCCCGTGGTCAAGAGCGCCTGTGCATTATGGAGCATAGGATGGATTCTATGCAGACCGAGATGGGACGTATGCAGACCGAGCTGACCGAGGCTCAGCGTGTTTTTGAGGCTCCAACCCCGCCACCTCCGGAGCTCGAGCACTCGTGTGATGTTGAATTTGAAGATACATTTATCATCCACAATTATATCAACAAAATTTGAAATACATCACCATGTATATTTACAAAATAAAGTATTCTTTTGTCAATGTATTTTTTGTAAATTTTTCTTTTACAATATCACTATTACAATCGTGTTATTACAATCAATCAATTATATTACATTAATTGTTTTCAAATTATTCGCAAATCGATAAATACATAATCTCATAACTTATTAACTCAATCTATTACAAAACTATCATATACTAAAACACAAAATGTTCGGTGGGAATTGAATATATGAACTATGGGATCATGACACCTCAACCTAATGAACCGTTTAGATTATTATAAAAGGTAAAAATATTATGAAATTTGGTGATTGTCCGTGCACTACAAGAAGTGATATTAGACATTTGAGACGGTGAGTTATCTTTGCTGAAATTGAATCATGTGAATTGGAATAGTGTGATAACTACTGATACGTACAATTGAGCTGATCGATCGAGTATGTGTTTCACACGCCAATTGTCAGTTAGTAGTTGCTTACTTGACTTGTACGACTTATGACCTTGTGATACATACAATTAATACAATATTTAATTTATGATTCCAAGTAACCAATCCCAAACTTTGAAAGATTACGTACGTGTAATTGGGATTTGGGAGGTTGGTTGTCATGAACCATTACCTAACTCATGATTTATCTATCATATGATATCGATCGGTTGATTAGTTATCCCACAAGCTCATTAATGAATTGCCGCCTTGTGAGTTGTGAATTATACTACATGATTGTTCCCAACCAAAAATAGAACGCTTTAAACTCCTTTGCGGTAAATTATTTATTATGATCGATATATATTAACTTATGAAACCTGATGTTGACGACGTACTAGTTGATGATATAAGGTTTCGTACCTTAAATATATATAATGTTTTAGGGGTCTCATATATATACTTGTACCCACCTCTTTAATCGGATTTTACTATATAATACAATATCATACTATTGAGATTTACAGACTATCTCTACAATTTTGTGTCTAGTGCGTAAAACGTGATCGCACTAGAGGTTACGTTTCATACATTTCTTGCTCGAATCAGAAATCCCATAATCAACGAACTTGTTACTCGTCAACAGTAGTGATATATACAATTGAGTCATTTCTTCCTAATCCGCCTATTAAGATGGGATCGCGACAGAGCGATATAACTAAGGACGTGATAAGTCGTGTTATCCCTTATGACCAAGGAGCCAAACATTCCTAGCAGGCTCTCTTAGGGCCGACCAAGAACGATGATGATAGCAACATCACGCTCATTTACGTTCGGACCGACCCTACCCAAATAGGTCCACCCATATTGACTTACCAAAGATCCAGGACGTAAAATACCAAGGCTAAACCAGGGTGCCGACCATCAAGGCTCTAAGTATCCGACCAGCCGCACCGTCCTGGAGTCACGGCCTGACACGTGTCGCCGATGACACATGTCAACCCGACCAACCAGCGGCAACGGTCGCAGGCCGGTCTCCCGGAGATTCTACTATGAATACATGAGAATTTACTCCTAATTAAGTAAGTCAACTACCACTAATACACTGCTCTCTATATCTACTCGGATCACTTACATCCGACTACACGCTAATTTTTGTCGTACCGGTTTGTCTTAGGCAGACCGGTCTTAAAGGGTCTAACCCGCCACTTTCCCATGCAGGTCTCATTTTCGAGGAGCGTTGTTTTGGTCCTTACAATCGGATTGGTAGTAATCTTACTTAGCCGCTTTTACCCCATATCATATTGGCGTTGTCTGTGGGTCTCGGCACGAAAAGTCATGGCCCCAAGGTAGCCTCAGAAACGTAACACCGCGGGTAATTCAAGAGCTTCGACCTCAATTGTTAATCCTAACGTAGCAGGCCGAACACGCTGTGCCAGCCCCAGGCCGTCCGCCAAGGACGATCCAAGGACCGAGGAGTAAGAGGAAGGCTTTGCCTCCAAATGACATGAGGCATCGCCTGCCCGACCACCACCACTCAAGAGTGTCCTACTCATTGAGCTTGAGAAGCATGCAGGGATGGTTCCAGAAGGTAATCCAACTCCCGTTAACCTAATGGAGGCTCAAATTCAGTATCTCTTAGCTAATCTCCAAGTAAAAGAGGCAACCAAAGATGCACAAAATAAACAAGCACAATCTCGTGATTGAGGGGCTTCCTGAGGTCAACAACAGTTTAGAAATACCGGCGTTCTGCGGCTACTCGACGTAGTGGCCAGTCCAATGCCCGAGATCAAGAGGAAGACCTAAGGGAAGTCATCAATCGGAGGGCAAACGCCGCTCAGGAAGAGGAGCGAATCGACAATCGCACCAGGAGGAGGGTAGGGGAGCCGATGACCGTACTCACCGAGACCCCACTCCTTCCCGAGTTTTCAAGAGAGACCAGCGACGTGATCAAGGCCGAGGCGACAGGTACTCCAGGGAACGGAGGTACCAAGAAAATGAATCCATGCATAGTCGGTCTGTCGACTCTCCTAGATGATCTAGAGGGAGAGCTACTTCTAGGGGACACCGACCCTCTCCTGATCGGCGAGCTTATTCGAGACGATCTCGAGACCGCCAAAGTCTGAGCCCATGGGATAGAGCCCGACATAAGAGTCGGTCAGGATCAATACAGAGTCGCCCTCAGTACGGACACTGAGATGAAGCTCGACGCTTGAAAGAACAAGTCAGGTTTCATGAGAAGGCATTGGAGCTTAAGAGGAACAAGTTGGATAGTCTATGCCGAGCAAGAGACACCATCAAATATGGAAGGAGTATGGATCCTCTGTCAAATGCAATGGGGAAGGAAGTCTTACCTTTGGGCCGAGTAGCATCGACTAGTTCCGAATGATACGAAGGAGACTCTTGCCCAATTGATCACAAGATCAAGTTTGAAGCATCTCTCGGCGGGATGGAAATAACAGACAATGTCCGAGCATAATTATTCCCTGGCACCTTTCATGGACAGGCCATGACCTAGTGGAAAAGCCTTCGGTCAGGTTCCATATTGTCATGGGTTCACCTATTGGCCGAGTTCATCATCCGGTTTAAGAATTTCAAGGAAACTGTTCGCCCCTCTAGTTATTTGGCCGATGTGGTACAACGTGAGGATGAGTCTCTCAGAACGTTTGTTCGGCGGTTTGAGCTGGCTGCATCTATGGTGGATACCCATACTCTCAAGGAAAGGATCGAATACCTTTGTGTCAACACCAATAACACCGACTTTAGGTGGAAATTGGTTGATGCGGAATTACGGTCGAAAAGGAAACTCACCGACTTGACTATGCATTTCTTAAAAACTGAGGAGACACTAGGCACCATTGTGGTCCGAGTGTTCTTTAGAAAGGATCGGCCCCCACAACCCAAGATCCAGACAGTTAACCACACAGTAGAAAATCAGAACCGACCAAAAAATTAGAAAAAGGTCTGACAGGAAGAATGGCAACGTTCGCCGAGGAGGCATTTGGTGGGCTACGCAGAACTAAAAATACCAAAGGACCAAATTCTCACCATCATGGATACTAAGAGTTTGCCCTTCCAGAGACCTGAAAAACATAAGGAAACTTAGTTTACTCGGAACTCCAATGATTATTGCCACTTCCACAAACAAAAAGGTCATTCCACGGACAAATGCCATCAACTCCGTCTTGAAATACAAAGGTTAATAGATTTGGGTTACCTCAACGAGTATGTTTTGAGGCGGGATCAAACAGATGATCCGCAGAACTCCGCTCCGGAAAACCGTTTGACAGACCGTCAGCCCAAAGCATTGTAAAAATACAGTCCTCGAGGGTATAAGAGTCTGAGGCGATCAAGGACACCTCCAAAAGATCGTTCACCAAAATGAGCATCCTCGCCACAACGAGGAAGGAGACCCAGGAAAAAGAATGGCTAAGTAGATCAGGCAGAGGAAAATCCAATCCTCCATGATCGGATACTAACTATCGCAGGAGGACCTACTGGGGGAGATAGTAGGAATGCTCGGGAAAATAAAGCCTGAGCCCTGGCAAAAACTGATGCGGAAGAAATCAATTACATCAAGCCCAGGATGAGTGTCATCACCTTTGACGAAGCCGATGCCCCTCCTCCTTGGGTCGGACAGGGATCAACTTCTAGCCCGGACGTACCACTTGTGGTTGAAATGGTCATCATAGGCTATCCAATGACAAAAATCTTGATTGATACAGGAAGTTCCTCAAACATCATCTTCATGAGCACTGTCCGAAAAATGGAATTGAGCTTGGAGGGCATTCGGCCAGTCACGACAAGTTTGGTCGGATTCAAGGGACATCTTATTCAACCGTGCGGTATTCTCTACTTACCACTCTCCATGGGAGAAAGTCTGCGCAGAGCCATTCAAAACTCAGTCCCTTTCCTCATTGTAGATGCTCCGTTCGAGTATAATGTTCTCATCGGCGGACCTGCGTTGAACATGTTCCAGGCAATCGCCTCTACTTTGCATCTACAGTTGACATTCCCGATCAAATTCATTGTGGGTACGTTGACGGAAAACTGACGAGCTGCCTGGGAGTGCTACACCCTGTCCACGCGCCGAGCTTCTCAGCCATATGATCGGTTAAATTCCCCCTCTGGGAATGATGATGACCGAAGCAAGAGACTTTTTTTCCAATCCGACTCGTACAAACCAGGACAAATAAAGAAAAGGCTATGGGAGAAGGAATCAATTACCTAAAAATGGGAGTTGATAAAGATTGGTCAAATAGGATAACCATTCCTTCAGAATATGTCAAGGTGGAGGAATACGCAGTCATCCCTCCCGAACCACATGTAGGGGGGACCCACTCAATGTTTCCTGCATGAGAACCGAATGCAGCCAGATGAAGATATCATAGGGGTCCAACTGGTCGACGGACGGAATGACCGAGAAGTCAAGATAGTCTCGGGCATGGATGATGAAATGACCTTTACTATGGCATTCTTCCTACGAAAGAATGTGGACGTCTTTGCGTGGAGCACTGATGATTGACAGGAATAGATATGTGGGTTATGGTTCACTCACTTAAAGTTGATCCATTCATATGGACGATTAAACAAAATAAAAGGGATCATGTAACTGTGTGCGACAAGATCATAGCCGAGGAAGTCAGCCGACTACTCCAAGCGGGACATATCCGAGAAGTTCATTACTCGGATTAGATATGCAATGTGGTTCTAGTGGAAAAAAGCTCGGGCAAGTGGCGGATGTGTAACAACTTTACTTCTCTCAACAAGCATTGTCTTAAAGATCCTTATCCTCTCCCGGTGATCGACCAACTAGTCGATTCTACGGCCAGATGTGCTCCTAAGTTTCATGAATGCCTTCCAAGACTTCTGTCAGATTAGAATAGCCGAGGAGGATATCAAGAAGACAACTTTCATTACAACTGGAGGAGTATATTACTTTAAAGTCATGTTGTTCGGACTTCGCAATGCTGGGGCTACATATCAACGATTGATGAATCTCATGTTCCGAGAAGAGCTTGGTCGGTTGATGGAAGTTTATGTGGATGACATACTGGTGAAGAGCAAGAAAGCATGCGATCACTTGCATCACTTGGAAAGATGTTTTGCAATACTCAGAAAGTATGGCATGAAGCTAAACCCAACCAAGTGTACCTTTGGGGTCCGATGAGGGAAGCTCCTCAGCTACATGGTGACCCAGAGATGAATTGAGGCTAATCCCGAGAAGATTAGAGTAATCATGGACTTACCCCATCCCGAGAAATTGAGAGACGTAGGTCATCTCCCTTAGTCGGTTTATTTCTAGCTCAGTCGAGAAGAACCTGCCTTTCTTCAAGACACTTCGAAAAACTGATAAGTTTGAATGGACGGAAGAGTGTCGGTAAGCCTTCGAAAGCTTGAAGACATATTTGGAAACACCTCCATTGCAGGCCAAACCCAAGGAAGGGGAACCCCTCTATATCTACTTAGTCGTCTCATCTGAAGTTGTGAGCTCGGTCCTCGTGTGAATCAGCGAAAGCGAGCATTTGCCCATCTACTATCTTAGCAAAGTCCTAACCACGGCCGAGAAAAATTACAAGGAAATCGAGAAATATGCACTCTGTTTGGTTGAGGCCACTCACAAATTGAAGCCATATTTCCGGTCCCATAAGATAGTGGTTCTCACAAGCCAACCTCTGAAACAAGTCTTGGGAAATGCGCGTAAGTCGGGACGATTGACCAAGTGGATCATTAAGTTGGGAGATCACACAATCAAATATCAGGCTCCAACGGCAAAGAAAGCTTAGGTATTGGCCGATGTTTTAGCCAAATACTCCTCAACGGTGAATGAGCTCAAGGATAAGAGCGAGGATGAGCTAGTACAAGCCGAGAGTTCAACTGTCCTAGTTCTCTCCTCAACACTCCCCATGATCAGACCCATTGGGATCGATCCCATAGCCGATTGGATCATTAATCGAACCTGCGAGGAAGTCCTACCTCCACCACCTCCGATTAAACCAATTGAACCTACCAAATGGGAGATGTGTGAATTATATGTCGACGGTTCCTCAGTCTCTCTCACTGGGGGAGGGCTTACTACTGTCCAGCCCTGAGGGGGTGGAAATGGAGTATGCCATCCGACTAACATTTCCTATTACCCACAATGAAGCCGAGTATGAAGTGTTAATCGCAGGAATGAAAATGGCCAAGGAAATAGAAGCCTACTCGGATTCTCAGCTGGTGACCGAACAATTTTCAGGAAAATTCACGACCAAGAGTGTTTTCATGATTAAGTATTTGCAAATTGTGAAAGATTTGGCAAAGATTTTTGACACATCTCTTCAGAAGATTGATTGTTCCATGAATGAAAGAGCCGATGGACATTCAAAGTGGGCTACAACATCTGGAGTCGTGGATACCTGGACTATTATTTTGATGACCAAGGAAACCTCCTCTATCTCTGGAGTTGAAATCATAGCAGTGCTCACAACAACTGAGAATTGGATGACCTCGATCATATCTTACTTTTCGGAAGGGGTCCTTCCGACCGATCTGGTTGAAATCCGACGACTACAGTGGAAGCTCCAAAGGTACTCTTGGACTGGCACAAACCTATACAAGGTATCTTTTGATGGCACGTTACTCCGTTGTGCCACACCAGCAGAAGCGGACACCATCCTCAAACAGATTCACTTAGGATCATGTGGCAACCACTCGGGCGGGAGAGCATTGGCACAAAATATTCGCCGAGCTGGTTTCTATTGGCCAACCATGCAGAAGGAAGCCAACATATTTTCCCAATCTTTCGAAGACTGGCAAAGGTTCGCCCGAATTCCACACTAACCGACCATACCGATGATTTTCACTGCCATTACATGCCCTTTCGACCAGTGGGGAATCTATATAGTCAGATCCTTTCCACCTACACCGGGAAATGTTAAGTTCCTGATTGTAGCAATGGAATACTTCTCTAAGTGGGTTGAAGCGAAGCCTACAGTGGGGATTACTGAGGATGATGTGATCAGTTTTCTTTGGAAACTCACTTGTCGGTTCGGTCTGCCTTAGATATTTGTGGCCGGCAATGGACGACAATTCTGCAGAAGAAAGCTCTAAGACTAATGCGAGAAAATGAAGATCGACCAACACTTCACTTCTGTTGGGTTTCCCAAGCAAATGGCCAGACTGAGATCACAAATCGTACCATTGTGGATAACCTACAGAAGAGACTGGGGGAGGCTAAGGGTGATTGGGCAGATGAGCTTGATGGAGTCCTATGGGCGTACCGAATGACTGCTCGGATGGGCACCCGGGAAACTCCTTTCAACCTTCTCTACAGTACAGAGTCTGTTATACCTGCTGAGGTGGCTGTCATGACCGAGCGTATTCAAGGGTACGTACCAGTGGACAATCATGACAAATGCATCTACGATCTCGACATGTTGGAAAGTGTTCGGAGCACGGCATTTGCACGAACGATAGGCTATCAAGCTATTATGGCTCGGGCATATAACAAAAATGTCCGCAGAAGAGACTTGCAAGTAGGAGACCTGGTTCTCACCAAAGACGAGGTACAAAATCACGTTGGAAAACTTGAACCCAAGTGGAAAGGCCCTTTTAAAGTGGTCCGAGTAAGCGTCAACGGAAGCTATGAGTTGACCGAGATGAGTGGAAAACCCGTGGAACGCACGTGGAATGCTAGGAACCTTTAGAAGTTTTACCCTTAAAAGGTTTTTGAGAATCGGCATGATCGAGAACCTTGTAATTGATTCCCTCAAGGAATCCACCTTTTGATCATCTATACAAGTTACTTTCATGTCAAGCGTATAAGTGCAAACTCCTCGGCTTATTAACAAATAATCGAGTATCACTAAGACAAAAAAATTGAAGTGCAAACTCCTCGACTTATTAACAAATAATCGAGTATCACTAAGATAAAATATTGAAGTGCATACTCCTCGGCTTATTAACAAATAATCGAGTATCACTAAGATAAAATATTGAAGTGCAAACTCCTCGGCTTATTAACAAATAATCGAGTATCACTAAGATAAAAATTGAAGTGCAAACTCCTCGGCTTATTAACAGATAATCGAGTATCACTAAGATAAAAAAAACTCAAGTGCAACATCCTCGGCTTATTTACAAATAATCGAGTATCACTAAGATGAAAAACATAAGTGCAAACTCCTCGGACACAAACAGCCTAAAACCAACTACTGTACTCACCAAAGTATTACCAACAATACTTAGCCGAGTATTTAGGGGGGGGGGGATAGAGGATATAAACTTGAAATAAAGCAAGTGCCAAAAGAAACTACAATAAACATAATCAAGAAAATATTCGGAAGTTACATCAGGAGGTCAGCCTCGGATCTGCTACAAATCAACCCTACAAAATATACCATAAAGATCCAGGGATGACCGGCAAAAGAATGATACCCTCACAAACCGAGGGCATAGTTAGCAGGATAATTCGCCCTATCAACTATTTAGTATACCTATCAAGACACTTTACAAAATGGTTTGAGGGTTCCCCGAGCTTAGAAATCGGACTCAGGAATCTCGTCAAATTTCCTGGTACTGGCAGAGGTAGTGGGTTCGGCTGATTTGATACGCTTCTCGGTCTTCTTCGTCCGAACAGTGCCATCACCCCCAGTCACTTGGGACTCCACAATCCCCATGCCAACTACCTTCCCATATATCGAGGGCACACGGGACCACTCACGGTTCATCTCAACAAACTCGGCTCCCTCCAGCTGAGAAGCGAAAAGCATCTGAGGGAACCATGAGGGGTACATAGGATGGTACTCTCCTTGGACATCCAAAGAACCCTCTGGAGGTGGACCGCAGATATCATACCACCATTCTTCGAGTTGCAGCTCTTCGAAGGTTTTCTCCTCCAGGTCGACATAGTCGGTACCATCACCATTCACGAACGGATCCAACCCTGGCGTATCAGGTTTGATGGAATCCGTGAGCAACTTGAGCCTTTTTAGTTGTCCTTTGGCCGATTCGAACCCCTCAGAATGGAAAACACCGGCCTCTTCTTGCACCTTGGTGTGATATGAGCCGGAAGCTAGATATTTCCGAACGGTCTCAACCCTGGTCTCCTTCAGTCAATCCATAAAAGAGGACTTCAATTTCTCCCGGCTATTATGAAGGACTCTAGCCAAAGTGGCTTTCCTCTCGGCATCCACCCGAGCCTCATTAACATCCTGCTGCAGTTTGGCCTTCTCGGTTTCAGCCTGTAGCCAAGTTTGTTCAGCCTCCACCAAGGCTTTCTTGGTCCCCTCCAGCTCCACGACCAGCTCGGCAGTATCCCCACCCATGATTAGATTCCTCAGTGCCTTGGCATGATTGCAAGCCTGCAAGTAAAAAAACTAGGTTAGGAGGAAGTCGAATAAAGTCGAGTAAAGCCAGGAATTAAAAACATTGTTTACCATGTCGGCCAGAGCCTGGAGGCTAGAGACGAGGGCCTCTTGATCTAGAGTCTTCAGCTTATCAGCCGAGAATTCTTATATGGACATCACCACCCGGGTTTTCTTCAAACCCTTGTCCTTGGATTTGTGGGAGTCATGGTCCCTCTTTTTGTTCTTCTTGGCCGCCATCATAGCGTCGGCCATCAGCTTGTCCCCGGACGCCTTAGTAAGGAAAGAAACAAATCAACTTGTTAAGGAATTGACATTTATGCCAATAGAAATTATCCGAGCATAAAACTAGGATACTTACCTTCTCGGCCACAAATGTAGCATCCACAACAGGTTCCAGGATCTGAGCGGCATTGTTTGGCTCGGTTGATAGCTTCAGTGTGTGCCGACCAACGTCTCGACCTTCTTTGTTGGCCCTCACTCGAGCCATTGCCTTCTGCTTGTTGAGTGCGGTTGCAGTCGACATCACCTAATAACTTGCAAGCCGAACACTTAGGTTTTGAGAATAAATTCACAAATACAGAAAAGAGACCGACTACTCCAAAACACTTACGAATATCATTAATATTGTTACAATAATGAGGACCATCGGTCAACTCAGCTAACCAAAGCTGAGGCTGAACAACCAAAGAGTATGATTAGAAGTATGAGGATCGGCTCCATCGATACAAAGACGGCTCTCCTTTCCTCGGCCATTTCTTCATCCAAATCCTCGCACCCAAGGACCAACGGTTCGGCCTCCGAACCCTCATCTTGATCCATTTCTTCGGCATTCTCTTCTCTCCATCATCTACCTCTTCCTCGGACCTATCCTCATCCTCGGAATCATCAACATAAATCATCTTAACTGGCGGTTGCTTCAGTGACTCCATCCAAGCATGAGGATTCCGAACCGGAGAACACTTGAATTGTTTGGTTTGGAAGACACGAGGTACCCTCCATGTTCCTTTCGGATGACGAATATAGAAGTACCGGGGCCACCACCGAAAAGAATAGGAAGAATCATAAGGGTCAAGGTCGGTAATTCTTCCGAGCCGAGAAAAAGTAGAAGAGACTTTTGCGGACTTTGGAAATTGTAATGACCTTAAGAAAATTGGCTGTCGAAAACTTCTCTCCCTTCAAATCCATGATCACCGCGAAACTAATGAGGTACCCTAGAGAATTGGGAAATATTTGGATCGGACAAAGACCGGTCTGCTCGAAGAACAGACGGATCGGCTCTATCATAGGTACGCGAAGCCGCACCGGAAGGATTGTTCGTGAAGACAGATGCACCCTTCGGGTGGATAATACAGAGTATATCGTATCACCTTCTTATCGCAGGCAATTTCTTTGCTTTCACAGTGGAGGTGCATATCGGAATAAGACCTTGTGCGTTCTTCTCGGCATCATCATGCAGAGTCCCGATGGGAGCAGTAGGGCGAGTTTTAGCAATTGTCGCAGTCATCCTTCCGTGGGTACCTTCTTCCTCCTCTATCTCTTCACCTTTTGGATCACCCAAGGGAATCTCGTCGGGCTCCTCAACCTTCACCTTCAGTCCAACCGATCCACTACTGACCGATTCCTCCTCCAAATCGCTCCCACTCGAGTTATCGGATGTACCGCTGGAGTCTTCTGAAGTTGAATCATCGGGATGACCTTTCAATAAATCTAGGTTCATCGGACTTAGGGGCGGGAGGGGAGAAAATGGTCTCTCCTCCAAGTACGACGGATCGGCTCCATTTAGATTACTCGCCCCCCTGGTAGAATCCCGACCCCGGCATAGATGAAAATGGCATAGGGTTAAACACATGAATCCTATAGTCTCGGACTAAGTCACCAAATGAAGGAGGAATGGATTCTTCATATTGTCGGCCCCTATCTACAGTCAGGTCTACATGGTGGAGGGATGATACCTCGATGTTCACTATTTTTAGTGACACACCGGGTCGACGGACTGCTCTACTAGCTTGAGGAGCAGGAGGTGCCGGAGTTATATACTTTTTTTTATTAATTAACGTGAAATATAGCATTACAATTACAATTGTTGAACAAGACGAAAGATGCAAATCACCACCGATCTCTATTCAGAGAATATAATCACCCATTTCGGGGAATCGAACCCGTAACCTCATGGTTACGGGGTGCCTTGCCACTCGGCTACAAACGCTTTGACAAAAATGTAAAGAAAATATAATGATTGCATTCCTCCGGAGTTATATACTAGGGTCATCTCGGATTCGTCAGGCATGAAATTAGCAATATCCTCGGCAATTTCAGAGGCCTGATCCGAATAAGAAAGAACATGAAGCTCAATGTTATGTTGATTAACTTCACCCTCTTCATTAACAATAGCTTCTATATTGGAGTTACTTTATGACATGGAGGGCGACATGGATATACCTCATCAAGAGGGAAAAAGGGGGACAAGAGTAAAAAATTTGGCCTACCAGAATTGTTAGTAGGACAGGGCCGACCATGTAAGAGCCGACCCATTGCTCCAGAGGAACTAGGTCAACGGAATCCGAATAGACACACCCTACACTTACTTAGCAAAAGTACTATCTAAAGAGATTGAGTCGAAATGATTTGCGTTTAAAATGGTTAAGTCTACTACAATACATGAGAAATGGAGGTTTTAAATTGACAATGCGAAGAAAAAGAAGATGGGGAATCAAACTTACTTGTGCCAAAAAATGGGAGAAGTAGTTCTGATCGACCACACCTTTTGAGCGTCTTTCTCTCTCAAGGAATGCTCGGCTCTTTTTCTCTCTCTATATGACGGTAAGAAGGGTAAATGTAAAATGACCGGGAGTTCAAACTCCTAAATATAGGCGAGGAATTGGTCGAACCATCGTGCTGTTTATAAAATGAACCGGCATAACGGTTCACGGATTAATCGCGAGCGGAGCGATCGTACCGGTTCCTAACGGTCTCAACATTTACGGATGATTCGCGACGATTGAGATACTCGGCTCATAGCTAGCCAACTATTCTCGACTTAAAAAGATATTACCCGTTCTGATCGGCACAACATTGGAGTTAACTTTAGTGCAGTTCTTTATATGTCTAAAAATATATGTGCAAATACTCGGACAATGTGCCGACAAGAAAAGTTCCATTCAAAATTATTGTACGATTACAAAGGTGTACACGAATAAGATAGAGGAAAATTATTCGAGGATCATTGGAAGAACAAAAGGGAATGGGAATAAATCATTAGCCCAGAGGCTTTTCCTAGCCTAATCCTAAACAAACTTTGAACCTTCGGATTCCTCCTTCACAGGCTGGACTTGAGCTCTCTCTCGCTCGATTCTCATCCTCTCCCGAGCACTTGCTTCCTCCCAATTCTGAGTGATGCCAAGGCACTCGGGCTGCTCCCCTTCGGGATCAAGGATGATGGGGTCATTTTCGACCCCCTTACCCGAGTAATAGGGCGGATGCCAATACCCGCAGGGGCAATGGACAAAATGCATGAAGTCATCCTCTTTTGGAGCCGAATAGCTGACATACTCCAAATACTCCTCGAAACTGGGGAGATACAAATTGGTCTTCGAAGCAGCTTCCAGGTAGTGCAACCATCGGGCTTTCTAGGCAGCTTTGCGGGCGGCGGCGTTCATCCTGCAATTGCGAAATCAAAAACCAGAGAATTGGAGTAGTAACCGAAGTAACGAGACAATTTTGAGCCGACAAGAAGATATGAGTATTTCGTACTTGGATTGAAGGAAGCTAGTCGGGTAGAAATTCTCGGGTGCTTGAAAATACAACTACTACGGATAAAGTGAACAAAATAGGGCCCAATGGTCCTATTTATAGGGAGTAAGCGACCCTTCAACTTCGAAAATATTGGCTTTTAGCTAATTGGGCCTTTGTAACCTAATTGGGCCATCATTTCAAACACCTGGCCCAAAATTGAGATAGAGCAGCAACCCTCACGATGTTCGAGGATCTCCGCGCCGAATGAAGATGGGGATGGTCGGTCCTAACTAAACAAGCCTACTCCGCCATCTAGATTTGACGACGGAGAGCCTCAGACATCACGAGAAAAGCCTCATTATGCTCGGGCATTTACCAATTGCAACAGGAGTTTTCCCACTTCGTCATTGGGCAAAATCGGGTTTCATTTTGAAATAATACTCGGCAAGGTTAACTTAATACCGAACCGAAAGAGAGAAGGAATCTTACCAAGAGAGAAGGGGCACTAGGTTGAAAGCCTTGGAACCGCTCTACCCAAGAGGAGATCCAGATGATAGCAGTGTAAAGACAGCTCCTACCATCTGGACCCCCAACCTCGGGCAATGCGGGACCAAGCAAAACATGAGTGCACAAACCAATTATCTAGGCACTCCTCGCATCCTCCTAGTCCGACCTCTGCGACATGTTGAAAAGAATATGAGGCAACAACATAAACATCTACTGTCTATTTAAAGAGGAAGAAAATCAACAAGGATGGACCACGTGGAGCGAATAAAACAGACCCCAGAACTGGGCCTCTGTTGGGCTGAATTCTCGACAAAATATGGTAGCCCAGCAACGAGTATTCGGACATCACGTATAAAGACCCCACTACAAAAATTTCCAACTATCTTCTACAAAGATACTCGGAAATTGGGGGGACTTATACATATGTAAATGAAGAGGCCAACAACCACGAGTTGATATACCGGGATACTGATGTACCTTATGAGTAAACCATGGAATCGGACATCCCGACTAAATAGGCTCTCCACGACAGCTAAAAACTCATAAGGCACACAATGCTCCGTTATGGCAACCTTTCCGCCAGCAAGCCTGCAAATGTAAATATATTTGCACTTTGGGTTGGTCGGGCAAAGCCTGCTAACACCGACTTCAACCGGTTAGTACGCAAGGATAACTTACCTTCTTGGCAATCTGAACTTCTATTACTTAGGCTCACTTATGAGAAGATACTCGGCTAGCTATTCTCCAAATAAACGAGCATCAGGTAACAGAAGCTAAGAAACCAAGAATCTGGGAGGAACACGAGCGGACGGTTGATCGGATTCCCTGAGCTCTGCGAGAAAAAGGAAAACTGGAAACAGAAAGCCGACTAAGCTTTCTCCGATAGTTAAAATTTCTCACAGAGCTTGCAGGGGCCCAATAGTTCCGACCACGTAAATATGATGAATGGGAGTTTTCCGCCTAAGTCGTCCAGTAACGGACGACCGAGGGAAAGCTCCCTCACAAAAGAGGAAGAGCTTTCCTCAGGTCGTCTGCTACCAGACGATCGAGCCTGGAGCAACATGAGATTACCAAACCCAAAGGCGTCAACTTCCAAGCTACCCACACTACCCTCTAAGGGGTACTTCACTAAGGAAGAAGGGGGGAGCCGAAGAGAAGGCACCAGAAGGGATGAGTGAAAATGACGTTCCAGATTCACCTATTTATAGGAAGATGAGGCGAGGAAAGTGGTCCCACTTGTCATTAATGTACCGCAATAATTGCGCAACCAGTGGATATTCCTAATCGACTTCTGATCACGAACGTGTCCGACCATGACACCAAGAACCTCATAATTCCTCGACTATCTTCTACTAAGATACTCAAGAATTGGGGGGACTTATGATATATACAAATGAGTCATTTCTTCCTAATCCGCCTATTAAGACGGGATCGCGATAGAGCGCGATAATCCCTTCTGACCAAGAAGCCGAACATTCCTAGCAGGCTCTCTTAGGGCCGACCAAGAACGATGATGATAGCAACATCACGCTCCTTTACATTCGGACCGACCCTACCCAAATAGGTCCACCCATATTGACGTACCAAAGATCCAGGATGTAAAATAGCAAGGCTAAACCAAGGAGCCGACCATCAAGGTTCTAAATAGCCGACCGGCCGCACAGTCCCGGAGTCACGGCCTGACACGTGTCACCGATGACACGTGTCAGCTCAAGGATGACCTGACCAACTGGCGGCAACGGTCGGAGGCCGGTCTCTCGAAGATTCTACTATAAATACATGAGAATTTACTCCTAATTAAGTAAGTCAACTACCATTAATATACTGCTCTCTATATCTACTCGGATCACTTACATCCGACTACACGCTAATTCATGTTGTTTCGGTTTATCTTAGACAGACCGTTCTTAAAGGTCTAACCCGCCAATTTCCCCTGTAAATTTCATTTCCGAGCAGCGTTATTTTGGTCCTCACTTACCCTAAACACTTAATTGCTTTTACTCCATATCAAATACGTATCAAATGGGTTCATATGCACCAAGGAACTTACAGGCACAGGATCAAATGATATCATGTGGACCTCATGCATATTTTTGTATTTGGTTAGTGTACATGCTATTATTGTCAGTCACATAAAATGAACCGTGTGATCAAGTAAGAATGAAGTGTATCAATTAATCTGGTCAGGATATTACAATTGTATATTACACTGGAATCATCCCAAGTTCCGAACCTATTAGAGAGTGTGCATAGTTGCTCTTTACTAAGTCTGACGAGCACGTCACATAGAGCGATGGTTATAACATACCCTAGCTTAAAAGACTTTGGGGTAACATATCAACAATCGAGATAAGGTGAGATCGAAAATGCACCCGCCACATCCTTAATCACAAAACCAACAAATCTTATAGTAATAACTAATGAATGATGATCAAAATCGTATTCTATTCTGATCTAGTCACTTTCGAAATATATACGTACAGTACATATGTACAATCATCTACACCAATGAGTCGATGATTCGCCACATACGAATATAAATAGCCACCATGTGTATTTTCGTATTATTTGTTTCGAAATTTTAGTGGAGTACGGTGAAAATATTGAGGAAATAAAATTAAAATAACGACCTGGACGTCACTCTATAAGTAAAAGAATTCCATCTCATCTAAAAGTTTGAATTTGTAGACAGTTATAAAATCTAACCATATATATTAATACTTCAATATTTATTCACACTTGTGGTTAATTTCAACCTCTTTTTTCTTTTTAGGTCCAATAGGAAGTGATTCATTAATCAAAGAAATAAATAATCGGTACAAAAATCAAGGAGCTAACACACAGCACGCCTGACTAGTTTATGAGCTAGCGAGTTCTCACTACGCGGCACATGTTGGAAATTAAAACTAGAAAAAGAACTAGCTAATTCCTGAATGTCTGCTAACACACATAGCCAATAATTAAAAAATCAAAGTCTAACGAATTAAAAGAATTAACTAGAGTTCGACAATTTGAATAAAACTGGACATGTGTAAAGCCTTGAAGAATTACCCAATGAACCGCAAGACGAATAGCATAAGCCTCGACAATCTGAGGGAATAGTGGATGATCATTGTCTCCATACGCCTAGCAAACATGCCATCGTGCATCCAAGCACCATATCCTACTCCAACTTGAGTTCCATCCTTAGAGAAAGCTACGTCAACATTTATCCGCACAAAACTTTCCAAAGGCAATGTAGTAGTGGAGTCGGCCGGCTGGTCCTCTATTTCATCACCAACGTGCTGCTCACTAGTTGCCACCTCCACCAGATCATCTACGCTTGACCTTGTTGGCATGTTGAGTCAATATATCCTTGTGATTAGTTATGAACCGACGAACAAACTCAACCACCTCAAGAGTTGTTCCCGATTTATTATCAAATATGATTTGATTTCTTTGATGCCAAAGACCCCATAGCAAGGTGAGAGCCAATTCTCACTCCTCCGTTCCCAGTTGATCATGAAGCATTCATACCCATTTCTTCGATAGTATCAACGGGTCCGCCCCAACTCGCAATCAGATTTCAACCTCTTTGAGGAGGTCATTCGAGTGGAAATTTAGTATGTGACAGAGATTGTCTCCGTGAAGATTCAAACCTAGATAAGTGTGAACCTGAAATTTTGATACCATAAAAGAATTTCATCTTATAAAAAAGTTTGAACTTGTAGAGAATTGTAAAATATAGCCATATACAATATTAATACTCCAACATACAAACAGTGGATACCAAACAATGTACAAAATATATGAATTAAAAATTACATTTGTTACCCATGCCATGATGCAATTCGAACTATGCATCTTCATGCGATTCACTTCCTTCCTTACATAACTCGTTCCTTACATAACTCGTTACTCGTTAGCGTAAGGTTCAAGACCTTGGAAGGACACACGACTTTTGTCCCCTCCGGACTCCGCCCTTCCCACGAATCAATATCCATTATTCTCTTTTGTTGATTCGGAACTACAAACGCACTTGATTATAATATTTTTTATTATCGAATATATATGCTATATATAAAATCGATAAACACTTTGGAGTTGTAAAAGTCATGCTATACTGACTAATATCATAAACAATTGATCAATGGGAACTACTTAGCACCTACTTAGATTTCGTTAGTAATTTCAACCCTTAAATTACTCTCTACACAAAGTTTTCCACCATGAGGCTACCATAAACTAAAGAATACGGCCATGAATATGTAAACATCTTCAAGTCTTCATCAATGCCATGAAGTACAAGCAGATGACTTACTCGTATTAGCATTATAGTTCAATTAAAATTGGAAAAACTGATTTTATTTGTTTAAGTTGTTGTACAATTTCATTCATTCTAAACTTTCTTCTCGATATATAAATTTTAACATAATCAACTCAATTTTATATTAAACACTAATTTTAACAACTCAACTGCAATTTAATCATTATTCATCAATTTTTCACTATTCAAACGATTCAACTACATTTCTATACCAGACGGTAACTTAAAATTCCTATTCAAATCTACTTAAATTGTCCTCAGTTAAAGTTCTAAATGATTGATACACTTTACCAACTATAATTTTTAAAAGAACACAACTTTTTATAATCTTCTTCTCTTAGAAATAGTTTGGGGTGGGGTAGATTAATTTATATTCAATTCAATTCATACTCACTCTTAATCGTCCGGTTAGTAATTGGAGAATCTCCTCTTAAAAACAAAAAACAAAAAGATTTGGAGTCATTAGAGTCCGATTCACATCGATAAATTACAAAAAAGAAATATGTTTTCACCTTACAACTTGTAGGAATATGTTTAAACATACTAATTGTCCGTCGTTATTTGATCAATTTAGTAGTTATTAGATGGTTGATTGGATAGTTGATTATTATAAAGTCATTTAGTTGATAATTTAGATTATCTGAATTTATATGATTTAAAATGATATTGTATAATGTAGATAAGGAGAAGGAAAATTCAAGCAAGAAAATAATAAAAAATTTTAGAGTATTTTATTAAAGTCTATACTATGTGAACATGTTCTAATCTCATACCATAAAAAAATAAATGTAAAAGCTCAAAATATAGGTATAAAAGAGTATTATAATGTATTGTCATTAAAGCATGTTTTCCATTGTAGACGCGAGAACGAGGACATATTGCACTGGAGAGGGGCAAATTGAGTTACTATTTTCCACAGGTGGAGATTGGCCAAATTGAAATTCAAGTATGCAACTCAATCGAGCTTCCACTCACCGAATTAAAGTTACCCTTACAAATCCTTGCAAATTACTATACAACCCAATCAAATACTCATATACATACTACCAGGATCTAACATTATGCACAAACTTCAAATTCAATAGAGCTAGATTGATATTTAGTAAATTGAGTTTTTTGAGTTTTTGTAAAACTAACTCAAACTGGATTGTGTTGATGTTTATAAATTTTAGTGTGAACGAATTAGAGATCACGAACGCCTACAAGGCAAATAGAAGCAAACCTAGGGACGTGAGGTTCCAAGGTGACACCGGTGTGGTGCCAATTGACGGGACTCCGACGCTCAAGTCAGTAAACTGGAAGAAGTCGTAAGAAGAAGTGAAGGAGATAGAGGGTGATGAGAGTCAACTTATCATGTTGAGTGGATCGGTTCGGCAATAAATGAACGAGCACCGATGAGATGGCTAGTCGTTTGAGGGAGCTAACTGGAACACGTCGAATGATGATTAGAGATGGTGGAGGGCAATGGATGGTGAAGTTCGTCGGTGATGATGGTTAAAGGTGGATGGTGAAGTTCGTCGTAGATGATGGTTAAAGGTGGAAGGAGGTTGATCATAGAGTTTCAGAGCGATGGAGGCGTTCAATAGCTTGTTAGGTTTGTTCAGTGAATATTCGATGATCTTATTTTCCTTCCTTTCCTTCCTATCCATCTAGCCGTTGGAGTCCCTCATACCCACTTCTCCCTCTATTCTCGTGAGGCGGTTGGAGTCATTTGAATGGAGCTGGACTCCTTCTCAATCGATTAGAAGGCACCTCTTTAGTGGAGTATGTTAGGCGAAGTGGTTTTACCACGTCCAATCTTGAGTGTCAACTAGTTCCATCTGCATAGTAAGAGTGTTGACTTGTAGACTCAGTTGAGGGACCGTGTGGGTTAACTTTCATCAACTAGTTGAATGGTTGGCAAGGTCACTCGAACTAGATAGGTCGGTTGGAATCAGTTGGATGGCCTTCGGAGTTTGATTTACTAGATGAGCGAACTAGCTAGTTAGCTCGTCGGTGAGTCAGATAGCTTACGAGGTGTATTGAGCTAGGTAGCTCGCTCGATTGACTTAGTCAGGTTAGCCATTCGACCTTTGATGATTGACTTGATCGCTAGATCAAGCTGGGATCGTTAATGGATCGTGAATCAAACTTGATCATCTCTAAATGGATCGTAAATAAAGTCTTATCATGTAGTTTTTGGACTAAGTTCTGGACTATAGATCATGACATGAATTTCCACCACTACAGTTTGCAAGCCAACGTGACAAGTACATGAACTAATCTTTTGGTTTGGAAATATTTGTGACGCCCTAGACATTTCGTAAGCTCCCAAAACCAACAAATCCTTCATCTTAATAAGTAGTCTTCATTGCGTATCATCTATTACAAGGATAATATCACGTTAAAATATAGACAGGGAAATAAAATCGAAAATAATGTTTTTGTCTCATTCACTAATTAAAACAGTCATCAACTTTACTAGAGAGAAAAGAATTTCCCAATAATCAAAAACTCATTTTCTTTTTCTTTTTTAAAAGACAATAAAAACTTTCATAATATGAAAGTAAAAATAAAAACACTTTCCAATTATCCCCCATGTTTTATTTATCTCCCTTTTCTTTCCCTTGACTCAAATCCAAAATCCAAAAAAATGAGGAGGCCAAAATTGGCTAGTAATCAAAAAAGAAGATGAGACCGACAAGTATTAAATTCATCCCAAAGATAATCTTCAAGTTTACAAGAAAACATTTCATTAATCACTCCATTCCATATTTCCATTCAAAATTATTATACTTTCTTTCTCACACTCATAAAACCAACACTACTTAAACTAATCCTCACTCCATCTTCTTCTTCTCCATCTTCTCCACCACCACCACCACCATCATCAATTCACCAACTGAAAACCTACCCAACGCAAGATTCCATCTGGGTTTTCTTCAAAACCCAATCTTTAACCAAACCCAGATGTTCATCTTCTTCTTCTTCCACACATCATGAAGAAGCTCAAAAACTACTACCTCCATCTAAAGCACCCGCACCCAACAATGGAACGGAAATGGATCTTCCCAATCGCCATCGGCTCAATCTTCTCCCTCTTCCTCCTCTTCCTAACAACCCTAACCTCACCAGACGGAACCCCATTACTCCCCTTCTACTCCTCCACTTCTCCCTCATCCGCCATTTTCGTCGAATCCAAGCTCAAGCCTCTCCCAATCATCTCCGTCCCTCCGCCTCCTCGATTCGCCTACCTCATCTCCGGCTCGGCCGGTGACGGCCCGATGCTCAGGCGCACATTGGAAGCGGTGTACCATCCGAGGAACCAGTATGTTGTGCACCTGGATGCTGAGTCTTCGGCTCAAGAGAGGCTTGATCTGTCCACGTTTGTCAAGGATCATTCGGTGATTAGGAGATTTGGGAATGTCAGGATGATTGAGAAGGCCAATTTGGTGACCTATCGCGGCCCGACTATGGTGGCGAATACGCTACACGCCGCGGCGATTTTATTGAGGGAGGGTGGAGAGTGGGATTGGTTTATCAATCTCAGTGCTTCGGATTATCCTGTCGTTAGTCAGGATGGTGAGTAATGTGGTTCATTTTGGTGGAATTTGAGTTCGATTTTGTGTTGATTTGATTGTGTGATTTGTATGGTTAGTGATTTGGGGTTTTTGTTTGATTGATGATGACAGATCTGCTGCATACGTTTTCGTACTTGCCGAGGGATTTGAATTTTATTGATCATACCAGTAATATTGGATGGAAAGAGTAAGTGGGCTTGTTTTTCTGGTACTTAGTTAGTGTTAAAACTTAAACCATGGATCGAAATCTCAGTTTTGAATTGTGTTAGGGCTCAAAGTGTTTGCGTAACTTTTCCGTATGTTTTGGAAATAAAACGGTGAATTCTTTGGAGTATATTTCAAAATTCAATGTTGAGTTCATGCTAGTCAGCTGAAAGACTGACATTTTGGGTATTTTTTTCCGATCGGGTTGATGAGATTTTGATCCATTGTTAAAATGATGGGTATATTATATTTTTATGCTAGAGATGTGGCAAGAGATGAGTAAATGATGTAGAATTGGGTTTATTTGTGTAGGTTTCAGAGGGCGAAACCGATTATAATGGATCCGGGGTTGTATATGACAAAGAAAGCTGATGTGTTCTGGATTACGCAGAGGAGGAGCGTACCCACGGCGTTTAAGCTATTTACAGGTGTGTGTTTGTGTGTGTGGATTGGCTTGTCGTATATACGTGTACATATCTGTTAGTTATATCTGAACAAGTTGTGGGCAGAAATGATATGTGAATGCTTTTGTGGAAACCTAATTTTTACGTTTGGTATATTTCCTGGTCCATTTTCTAGTGAAATAATGGTTACTTTTATTTCCCTTTCTGTACATTTTGATTAACTGAGTGATGATTCACGTGGTAATGAAGTTAATGAGTAACGGATTTTTCATCTTACTTTACTACCTGGTGCAATATACTGTTTGTGGATTGGTTTCGTTAATTTTAGATTGATATACTCATAAGACATGATTAACTTGTTTTACTTTAGAAGATTGGGTAGTTGAATGTAACTTTTTGTTGGATTCAGCCAGTATGACATGGCTCCTTGTATTTCTGTGCGAGTGATTTTAATTTTACCCTAAACAAGTTGTGCAAGGAAATGAAATGTGAATGCTTCACCTTTTTGTCACACACTATGTATTTGTTGAAACCTATAGGATTAGGTTTTGTATATTTGAGATCCATTTGATAGTGAGATAGTGGTATATTTCCTTTTATGGACATTTCCATTTTCTGAGTGCATTGTTATGTAAATGATATTCAATTCTGTTTAATTACTTGGTGCAATGTTTCTATAGATTTATTTTGCTCATTTCAGTTTAATAATTCATGGTTTGTTTTATTTGGCTTTTGAAGAAAGTTGTAATTGAATATTTCTATTTCTGTTTGTAGTACCTTTTGTCTATTGCTGACCATTTTGTTAACATAGGAAAATGACATGTGAGTTTCATCCTCTAGGTTTTTTACTACATGATATGAGTCAGGAAAACAATGTGTGAAACGGATGTAGGAAACAAATCATACTATTCATGAGCCTATGAGGTTCTTACCTCGTAAGTTTAGACCATGGTCTGTGACTGGAAATTTCACTTTGATCTGTTTGTTCTTTCTAATCAAATTAAAGCTTGTAAATCAAACATGTCTAATCTTATTTTTCCCGCATTTTACATGACACCACGCTTCTGTGCTTTGGGAAACCTGTAAATGTTACATATCTGAGTTGATTAAAGGGTGTATTGTTTTTTTTTTTGGGGGGGGGGGGGGGGGATCATCACTGCCAGATTATGCTACAGGATGAATGAGTAATTAAGTTGTAGTCTGTAGAACTTGTTCAGTTTTGTATGTCAACTGAGTTAGAGTGATACTGCTATACTTTTTTTTTGGATTTGGAAGTGCATATTAGATTTAGTAGTTTTGGTTTTGTATCAAGGGTAGTCTGATTTGAGTGGTAGGTTTGTTATTTAGTGTTTGATATGGAGCATTGATGTGCAGAGTATAATTTGTCTTGGCAGGATCTGCTTGGATGGCCCTGTCTCGATCATTCATTGACTACTGCATATGGGGTTGGGACAACTTACCCAGAACAGTCCTCATGTATTACGCGAACTTCATTTCTTCCCCTGAAGGTTATTTCCACACAGTCATCTGTAACGCTCAAGAGTTCCGCAACACAACTGTAAACAGTGATCTCCACTTCATTTCATGGGACAATCCTCCCAAGCAGCATCCTCACTATCTAGTCCTAGATGACTTTCAAAAGATGGTCGATAGTAATGCCCCATTTGGCCGCAAGTTTCACCATAATGACCCGATCCTTGACAAAATTGACTCAGATCTTCTCCATCGGGGCAAAGGCATGCTCGTTCCAGGTGGATGGTGCATAGGCAGTGGTGAAAATGGGACAGACCCTTGTTTGACTGTGGGTAATATTACAGATCTCAGACCAACGGGAGGTGCAAAACGGGTGGAAAAACTTGTTAGCAATCTGTTGTCAAATCAGAATTTTCGACCACGCCAGTGCAAATAGTTTATAGTAGCATTCTTAGGAAGATTTACATATACACTGCCATTGGGCTGCGTGGGTAAGTACTTGCTCCCCTTATAGTTCGGAAGCTACATATATTCCATACGGGGGTATATATAAGTAATGGTTATCGGGGAGCATTTTGTAACATTGAGGGTGAATGTGTAACCAAATCCAAATTTTAGTGATGTGTATCAGTACTTTCCCAAGAATTGCAAGGAATAGTCTGGAGAGTATACTTGATACTTTGGGACGAGGTTTCAACTTTAATGCATTAAGCTGAAGAAATTGCGAAGGTATGTATGGCGACTGGTGATGTTGTTCGTTTATTGGTTTACTGGTAAGCATTTTTTGGCTGGTAGGTTGGTTACTTGACTGGGATGGATTCTGGGAGAAGGGATGTATATGATGAGCTCATGTTGTTCGTTACTTCCTGTATTAATTGAAATGAAATCTTGGGTCATTATCTATCTGTGTTTATTTGGTTGTGATCTGCATTTGGGAAAATGAGATGCTCTCACATTGTTAATTCGTTTCTGCAGTTTTAGTTTCAAACCCCCCCCCCC
>JAYMSP010002268.1:0-25236 GCA_036897095.1 Plantago elongata
CATGCCCAATCCTTTTGGATGATAGCAGGTCCTGCAAATTCATATCTTTAGCACTAAAAAGAAGACAGTGATTAGCATTGAATAAGACATTGCAGAAAGATTTCTTTATGAGGCTGCTAATAGATAATAAATTGTAAGTGAAACTAGGCACATAGAGAACATTTTTGAGTGTGAAATCATCAGACGGGTGAATATCACCCATGAGTGTAGCAATAGTGGAGTTATTGTTGGTAGTTTAATAACAACATTAACATGTGTGGGGGAATGAATGTATACTGACAGATCACAAGTCATGTGATCAGTGGCACCTGTATCCACAATCCATGACTGGGTAGTTTTGCTATTCATGACATTAAAGCAGTAAGACATGCCATGCAAACCTGAGGGTACTATATCAGCATCTGAGGGAGTAATGTAGCTACAACAATGTTAGCAGAGTGATGAACAGGTGCTGCAGATTGAGCCCATGATTATTTTTGAAATGCCAAAAACTGGTTGAACTGATTAAACTGATTGAACTGATGATAAAGTGCAGGATCCATGATGGGATTGTCTGCAGCTTGAAGGAATGTGTCTTGATTGTAATAGCATTTGACACTTTACCAAGCTTGTTTGGTTGGTTCCATCCAGGTGGATAGCCAATAAGCTGAAAATAAGTGTCTTGAGTGTGGTTGTTCATACCACAGTGCATACACCTCTTCTTTGGCTTATCCTTCTGGTATGGCTTGAATGGTTGAGGGATGCCATTGTTACCCTGAGAGCCTACATTTCTGGCATGAGGTGGTCTGTAAGAGGTGGATGATCTAGTCACCATAGCAGTTGAATCCATGGGATTGCTAGCAGCAGGCTGAAATAGGGATCTCTGAGATTCCTCTTGTAACATGATGGAGTAAACTTAGGATAGTGATGGTAATGGTTTATGCAGAAAAACTGGCTACGCAGGTGGGCATATGAGTCATCTAAGCCAGCCATGAATTTCATAACAACATCCTTCTGTTGAGTGAGAATTTGAGTTTGAATGAGCTCACATTTGTAGCTTGATAAGGCACCACAAGAACAAGCCAAAACAGGCCCGTAGCTAATGTACTCATCCCAGATTCCCTTGAAATAGTTGTAATATTGTGTCAAAGTCATCGATCCTTTTGACATAGCACCAAGATTCTTTTCCAGAGTGAAGGCTCTAGGGCCATCAGATTGTGCATATCTAGATTGAATTTCTAGCAAGGCATCTCTTGCAGAGTTGCAGTACAATAAGCTATTCTTGATATCATCATGGAGGGATAGGTTTATCCAACCCAAAAGCAGTGCATTAGCTCTCTCCCACGCATCATATAGCTCGAAATCACCCACATCAGGGACATGGAGAGAGCCATCAATCAAGGCTAGTTTGTTCTTTACTTGTAAAGTTCGAATCACATATTTACTCCAAGAAACATAATTGTCGCCATTGAAGATAACAGAAATAATCTGCAGACCTGGATGATCAGATGGATGGTAAAAGTATGGCGAAAGTTGGTTTTCTGCATGATTGAGGGACGATCGAACACGGGTGACAGTCGGTGATTGAACCCTTGGTGGTTGAAAAGCGACATTGCCGCTTGAAGAGGAAGAATCCGCCATTAACGCCGGAATGAAACTGAAGAGCAACGAACACGATGCTCAGATAACCGTCAATTGTGTGTAAACTAACTGCCAGCCGGAAAATCTCTCAGATATGGCAAGAACGCCGTGACGGAATAAGGAATCGGAAAATCGAAGAAAACAGAGTAAAGCGGAAGAAGATGATTTCGTAAACGAACGATGATCAATCGAGATTCTCAACTGATACCATGTGAATAATCTTGATAATGTGATAAACCAAATTGTATTGATTGATTGAAGGAGATGAATTCTCCAATGAATGATACATTAGTTTAGTTTACAATGAAACTACTATATATAGTGAAAGAAGGATAACTAACTTAACTATAAACTAACTATAACTAACTACTCATAACTACTCTTAAGAAACTATTAGCCCAAACTGCAAGAACATGACCACAACAATACATACCATGTGGAAAGATAGATGCACAAACTAGAAACAACTCTTCTTTCTTGTTTTCACTGATGATTGATTGATGGTTGATGATAATGATTGATGGTCGATGACGATTGACGATGATTGACGATAATTGATGATGATCGAGGCTTCATTGATACGTCGATTTGATGATGATGATTGGTGATCGATTGAAGGTGGATGATGTTTAATGATGATGAGGATCAACGATGATTGATGATGATCGAGGCTGATGATGATCAGATCAATGGCTCCTTCGTTGATGTTGATGATCAATGGGTGTTTTTGTGAAGAACGATGATAATCAATGTTAATGATCAATATTAGTATAATTTAGGAATTAAGTTTATTGAGAATGTTTGAATTTAATGTAAAATATTAATTTTAGTTTCTTGTTTAAAAGATTTAATTTTTTTAATAAAGATATTCAATATATGAAAAAAAATATTTATATTAAAAAATTATGTTTAAATATATTTTAGCGATGTAGGTGGTTAGAGCAACACTTCGTGTAACATGACTCTCATGGTGACATTTGATGTAAAAGTAGGAGATTATTCAAATGCTTAATACGGTCCTAGTGAAAAGTGGGTCGTCTCCAAAGTCTGTTTGTTGCGTTCCCAAAACCCCAGTGAAAAACCCTCTCCGGCACCGGCAATGGCCGTGACCACCACCACCACAGACAACCTCCAAATACACCGTCTCCCACAAGACACCTACATCGACGGCCTCCGGTGGCTACCTCACCTCAACACCTTCACTCGCCACATTCTCCTCGCCACCTACTCCTCATCATCAGCCACTCCATCTCTCCAAACTCTAACTTTCTCCCCTTCCCAAACCCTAACACCAACCCTAACCCTCCAATCCTCTCTCTCCACTCCTTCCAGGCTCACTTCCCTCAAAAGCTCCCCTTCTCCCTACACTCCCTCCAAGCCCTTGATCGCCGCTTCAACCTTTTCCGGCTCCCTTCTGGTTTACACTGCCGATTTGATCACTGGCGGTTTGAATTTCGAATTCGAGGTGGCTGACAAGGGGTTTCATTTTGGGGCTGTGTCTGCGATTGATTTGAGTGACAATGGGTCGGATTGTGTCACTGTTGGGGAGGATGGGAGGGTTAATTTGGTTAATTTGAATGCAAAGGGCGGGTTTAGGAAGGTTTATGATAGTTCTGGCCTGGTCGAGTATACTGCCGTTAAGTGGGCGAGTCCGGTTGAGTTTGTCACCGGAGGATTTGGGTTTGCGATGCATTTGTGGGATCTTCGTAAGCCCGGTGGACCTGCCGCATTGTTTAAGGGTTACAATTGGTAATGATACAGGATTATGTAGCCTTTTCACGTTCTAGCTTGCTGTCCGATTTTGTTTGATTGATTGGTAAATGATGATTTTTACTCCATTTCGGTCGTAGGATGATGATAGATGAGTGAATTTAATGGAGAGTTGATTGAATGAATTGTGAGAAATTTTGGTGGTTTAATATATGCAGCTTTGGGATGGAAACATATTATTTCGTTGCGTCTGTACCACGTCATGAGTTGTGTTAGATATCCATGCTGCAATTCTACAAAGGTGTTTAGTACTTACGTTTATAATTACTTCTCTTTGAACATCATGTTCATATAAAGGAGATCATCTTAAAGTATTTGATCTCAGAGATTACTAATCGTTGTAATATTCCCTCTGGCATCAGTTATATAAGTAATTTTGTATGGCTGTATGTAACTACTAATTTACTAGTTAGAGAAAGGCTGAGTCTAACTTGTGTGAGAGGCAGTATCTTTAAACCTTATTTTTTTTCTAGCAGCGTAATGTGCACTGTTATTAGAGTCTAGAACAAGTGAGGGTTACCGTCATCGTTCTTTACTTATTTAGCTTCTCTTCTTGCGCACTATAGACACATTTAATCCTATATGATAAAGTTTTCTGAAAACTTAGGTGGATAAGATGTTGTGCCTGAAGTTGCATTCCTTATAATGTCCGATCCATTTATTCCTCTGGAAATACACTAACATCATATAACTGTTGTTGATTTATAGGTGCTCGTAATGAGTGCTTATGTTGATATACTAGTCTGCTGAACTCTTCCTCACATGATGATATCAACAGGACAGGAGGCGCAACATCTGGCATTGTACATTCTATCGATATTCACCTGTCACGAAAGCATGCATGCCTTGTAAGGCCAGTTTTGTTGCTTTATTCTTAAATGAATAGTTGTCCTAAGTTATAAGAGTTAGCCTTCATGTCTATGTCCCTTTCCTGTTGCTGTGTCTAGCGCACCATAATGCAGAAATAACCCTACGCCTATAATGCGTAGATGCTAATTGTGAGGTCAATCTTAGAAGTATTTCTCACAAGTATACTATAAATTGATACTTCCTATGTACCAACAAGTATTTCATAAAGACCATGAAAAACTAGCAATGCAAAGTGATTAATAGTCGCTATTTGCAAAAGCTGCCTATATTATTGCTATTAGCATCTATCCTCTTCAGCTCCTGCCTATTCTAAAATTAGCTCTGCTCATAATTTCTTGCACCTGTGACTAAGTGACACATGCAGTCGTTGCATTAGGAGATGATATGATGTGATCTAATAGTGTTTATATGCATCACTCACTTTGAATATTTGATGACGTTGTAATGAAGGCAGGAGGCTCTTCTGGTGCTTTGTTTGCATGGGATACACGTCGTCCTGAGGAGCCCATTGTCCTTTCTGGTGTTGGTATCGGCGGTTCTCCACACAATTCACTAGTTGAAAGTGACATATGGGAAGTTCAGTATGACAACTATTCAAATTCGTCCAGGATGGGTAATCTATCATCTTCTCGGATTCTACCTGCTATGATTTGTTCTGAAGATGGAATTCTTGGTGTATTTGAACAAGGTATGCTCTAGATTATATCCAGGATTCTGATATCTTTTATGTTAAACCTGCATGACTTGTTACAATATTGATGATTTTCTCTGAACCTGTTATAGGTGAAGAACCTATCGAGCTCTTGGCTGAACCCTGTGCCATAAATAACTTTGACATAGACAAGCAAAATCCCTCGGTGTGTTACTTTTTCTAATTAGCTATCATCGTTTTCTTTCTCTATGGTGTATGCTGTTAAATGTTTTGTTTACGATTCCCACTTCTTACCCCTTTGTTACTTTTCTTAGCATGTTGTACCTGTTATTCATCATGATTCATGAACAATCTTTTGTTGCAGGATGTGATGTGCAGTTTGGAATGGGAATCAATAGCCATCTTGACAAGGCCATGATCACTCCAACCCGGAGAGCTGAAAAGTAGCATCTGTATTACTTTGTTATCTAGAGAAGCTAGTATAATTTATGTATGGTTTGATGATCTTAGTTGGAAATGGCAAGCACTAAGCTTTGTTTGGCAGGGTGTCTTATCAGCCCTCTCGTATGTGTAACTGTATTGTGCTATGACGTCCGACCTAAATATACTAATTCTCTAATTCTCGATACAATTACATTTGATTTTTATCACGAAAAATTCATAATATAGAAATATACTAGTACAAGCGGGGAACAAAATGTTGGGGCAAGCTTTTAGCTAAAGTGTGAAGGGTTATTAAACAAACTTCCCAGGTGATCTACATTGCACAAGTCTCTGCTCAAAGTTGAAAAAAAAACCTTCAAGTATAAAAATCAGCCATCAACCCCAGAACTGTAACATCTGGCACAGCATAGAATCGAAGCCAATGCTAATTGAAGTAACAGGCAATGGTTAGTTCAGATGCAAAGTCGTAGGTAAATGAGACCGGAACTCAATATGTGTTGAATTATGGGCTATAACAAGTTCCAGACTTCCAGTATGAATCTAAAAAACCACTTTTAAGTAGCAAGAGAAAGATATCAAGAGAAAGTGTTGATTACGAACCGAATGGAAGTAACAACAAAGCGTAGCTCAGTTAGTGAGACGCTTCACCTCTAACTAATAGGTCGGGGTTCGGGTCACCCTTTCAAAAAAAAAAAACCGAATAGAAGTACGGAAGTACTGTTATTTAAGTAGATCATCACGGATCAAGCTAAACGACAATATAAAACATCATTGCGAAGTGAATTAAGTTCCAAAAGTATGGTCTGCTTCATTGGTCTGCGAATTTGATTCCTTATAGATGAATTTGACATGAACTTCCCCATCTGACCCATGAGGTATGATCCAGAAGTATTCAGTAAACCACTATAAAATATATAACATTACTCCCCAATTACTCTACAAAAGATGAAATTTCTTTCTCAACAATGAAGGTGCCGGTCGGACCGTCATCAGGGAACATTGCAGCCATAACAGGTGTTGCTGCTCCTTCCTCAACTGTCAATTTGCCAGTATTGTAGTTGATATCAGTTTTCACATAGCCTGGGCATACACAATTGATACGGAAAGAGGGGTGTTTCTTGGCTAGAATCCTTGTGTACGCATTCAAGGCTGCTTTAGAAAGTATGTATGCACCCATACCCATAAATTTAGGCCAATCTTTGGCTTCTAACGACCCCTCTTTGAAGTCTTTAAGGTACTCATCCAGCAGCTCATCAATCTTTTCTTCTGTAAGGTTATCGACATCGTTGAGTATGCACTTAACTGACTCTTTCGGTATATGCTGTAAAAGTTCAAAAGCAACGTTCATTGCATCAGTATGTAATACACCAAAAAATCAAGGAATCCTATAAACAAAAGAAAGTATTTTTCAGCTCACTATTAAGCATAGAAGGCAAAAGTATCTAAGATGACCCTACAGATCACTGTTGCATTCTGCCTTTCAATCATTCAGGAGCTTCACCTCAGACAAGTGAATCAAGACCAGGTAATTGATCTGTAGTAACTAGTACGTAACGATCACAAGCGACTACTTTGGGTCAGCTCAACCGTATCTAAGAACCAGTTTGCAAAAACTTAAGTTCATATTAAGTGATTAGATGAAGTAGAATCGCGCTAATGATTTCATTGCGGTGAATCTGGTAGGTGTTTGCAAACGGTTTTAAGAATGTGTAGACAAAATAAGTTGGAATAATCAGTGAGGCAGGTGATTTTATTAAAGTTGATTCTAGCATATTATTGAAAGTTTTCAGAAGTTACAATCTGTTATTCCAAACATAATTTCCAGTGACTCTGCTTTAGAAAACTTTTAATCAATTTGCAAACACTCGCTAGCCCCAATTTCTTGAAAAGTTAGAAGTATGGCTTCCGTAAATGCTTGAGGCAGAGTACCTTCAGTCTCCCCATTCCAGAGGACACATTTACAATCCTGGGTGAATCAGACAGCTGCAGTAAAGGGAGCAATGCTTCAGCTGTTCTTTTTGCACCATGATAATTAGTATGAAGGCACGCTGCTACTGAGTCATACGTCTCAGCCATTATCTCACCCCAATTGATTGGTGTACCTGCCTGCACTTACATAGTAAACAAAGGAACCAACTATGAGAACAATATTTTGATCCACCAACAAACTAAAGAGTGAAAAGACAACATGACAAAAGCCCTCACCGCAAGACTAGCTGTGACTGTAGCATTTGCAACTGCTATGTCTCGGGGTTCAAGCCCCCCAACCCCAGCATTGTTCACCTATATGTAATGCCCAAATTACTTCCACATTTTTTCCATGGTTACAAGAGAAATATATTATACACAGCTATCTATAGTCCATTTGCATAATAGCATGAAGCAAATGTGTTGTATGCAAGTGCTACTACAAGATTAGTAGGTATCAAGTAAACCAAGTCTGCAAAAAAAATAATTTGATAGTGGTTCTGATGTAATGTAGATTTAGGCATAAAGAGACGTAAGTTTGTCCCCATACTTAGTTATGCCTGTTTTCGACTAAGTAATAGATACCTCTACAAGAGGCTGAATCAATGTCCCGAGCAAGAACTACTTTTACAAGGTGCCAGCATAAGAACTAACTTCCTGACAGATTCGGACTGAGTATCGCTGTAAAGACATTGCATCAACAGCTAATTATAATCCATGGGTCTAAACTCTAATAGCATCACGATGAGCAGATAAGTTATAATGCTTCATTTTCTCCACAGAACTCTTAAATAAACCAAGAATCATCAATATGTATCTGCCAATATGAATCTAGGTAACCGTTGAAAGCATATAGACTCCAAAACTGTTATTCGGTAAACTTATAATCAATTAATCGCATAAAGTGCAGAATAATAAAGATATGCATATAGCAAAATCAAGAGAGAAAAAAAAACCAGATCATACCAAGATATCAAGCTTTCCAAATTGGGTCTTGACAAATTCAGATAAAGAAGCAAAACTCTGTAAATCAGTAACATCAAGCTGATGAAAAACAACAAGACCAGAAAGCCCAAAAATGTTGTTAAGTTTATCAACAGCTTCAAGCCCTCTCTTTTCATCTCTAGCAGTCAAAACAACAGTGATTCCTTTGGAAGCCAATTGCTTACACACCTCAAATCCAATTCCCTTGTTTGCTCCTGTAACAACAGCATATCTGGAATTTGGAGTGAAGTAACAAGATTACTGTACTAATCAGAAACTTGTAGTAATATAATGAATATGATCAAAAGAGTACCTTTTTACAGGAGAACTTTTGTGGGTTGCTTCAGCCATTGATGATGATGATGATGGGTTGAATACAAATTTTTGGCAATTAGTCTTAAGCACTGCACAACTAGGTTCTTCTTCCCCAAAGCTCTAATACAGTTAAAGCCACAAGCAATTATTCAAAGGGAAAAAATCAAGAAGTATCAATATTGGAAGAGAAGGCAATTACATATTCTTAACCAACCAGAAGATTATATTAAAAATAATCTATCTATATCATTATAAAAAAAAAACATTTTTGTAATTAACACATTATAAAATTCTTCATTCTCATTGATTGGAATTTATTTAAATTGATAAAACGAAATTGTTCTGATTGGTCAGGACAAAGCTAAATGCTGATTGTGCTCCCAATCATTTACTCGTGACCAGAGATTGATTCTTACGTGTGACACTCATTCTTACATTTAATTTTTTAGCATTTAATTTTCAAATTTAAATATATTTAAAAATAATATAAGCATAATAAATAATATACACATAAATATAATAATTCTTGAATTAAAATTTTTTAAATGACTGATGTGTTATCTAAATTCTAATTTGATTTTTTTTATTTTCAATAGCAAGGGTCTTGAGGTCCCTTCCATTTTCCATTTTATTCATGTACCAATTAATACATTGAATATATATTTTAATTCATTTTTAAATAATTGTTTCAATCTCTAATTTCTTCAATTAATATACAAATCAATTTTTACATGGAGTGTTGAATATTTGTTTCCATCCATTTACATATTCATTCACTTAAGTCAAAACCTCTGCCATCTTCATTAGCCTAATGGATCGAGATCGATCAACACAAACATGAATTCTATATAGAGAAAATGTTGTGATATTATTAGATTTATTGCAAAAAGTAAAGAGAAAGAAATAGAAATGTAGAAAGATAAGTATGATTGTTAGGTTGATAAAATTTGGGTTAAAATGTTTGTAATTTAAATTCATGGTAAACACTTCGAAAAAAAATTAACTTAGTTTAATTTTTTTAGTTGTATAACAAACAGACTGTAACTACTCTTAAACTAGAAGATTGAAAGTATCTAAAAAAATAAAAATAGAAATTTGAATGAATTAAGAAATTCATATAATAAAAGTTTAAGAAGTAATATTTTATAACATAGTTTTATCATTTAAGAGCAAGGGAAAAGTTAGGATTGTTTCTAGACCGTACTGAATTTTATATAATTCGGTTATTAATAATGTAATAATGTACTCCCTACGTCCCGCATTACTTTATACATTCATTACTGTTCCACACAACTTCATATATTATTAAAAGCAACCTACAAAAAATCTAACAAATAATAATTAATATCAACTCGGCACTTAAGTTACATATTTTGTCAAGTACATTTCTCCTTATACGTATATTTTACCTGATAACAACGCGTCAATCATAATATGTGAAGTTTTTCGAGACCGGATAGTTTCGTATAAAAATTCAATCTTAATAAGTATTCACAAAGTCTTGTGGGAATTAATACGCCTATATTTAACTTAAATATAGATGGATCAATATTGCTAATAATAACATCGATATTTTTTATCAAATCATTTATGATTGTCACTAAAATGTATTCTTGAATTAATTTTTTAAAAAAAACATCTATATTCTTAACTAACGCCCTTACCTTAGTAATCTTACATTTTGTACTTTTTTTGTAATTAAGGTTTATTGTTTTTTATCTGTAGACAACAGTATTCTAAAAGATTTAAATAGTAAACAAAAATAAAAATTAAACATATATAAGCAAAATTTTCCGAAATTCGTTATTAAAATTGAAAATGATTAACCGAGAAAAAAGGTTAACACGGAAAGTCGAGCTCGAGACGAATGGTAACTCTCATGATTTATCTTTAGTATATTGTATTCATATACTCCCTCCACCCAGTTTCCTTTTTCAGTATTCCATTTTAGATCGTCTAAAACTCGTTAACCTATTTCTTTAATGGAAAATTTATCTCTTACTTTATAATATCTTTCATATTTTATTCATTATTTCTCCTACTTTATTTAATCTATTTCCTGCTTTATTGTCATGTCTCCTACTTTATTCACTTTTTTTCTTAAACTTATGACAGGTCTCGCGGGTAAACCAATTTTCAATTTCATATACATTTATCTATAAATATTCGAAAAATTATTTGAACATGTATATAGATTCAACATGACAAGACGAATTCATAGACACCAAACTTGAATATATTATTAAATTATTAAATGAAACATTATAGATTTATTAAATGATATAAATTACAAAGGACCGTATCATTATGAACTCTCAATAACAAACTTATTGAGATACCAAAAGAACGATGAAAGATCAGGCCTTCCTAAAAGAATCTGGCGAGGAAGAGTGTAACGCTTGTGAGTGGGACGAAAGCCTACAATGTGTTGCGAACAACCAATTCTCCACGTCAATATTCTGGCGCTTGAAATTCGCTTACATGTGAATCGCATGACAGACATCCTAAATGCTATTAGTAGCTTACCTCAATTGGACATGCCAATGTCTCACACAAAAGCATCAAAAATAAATTTCACTCGAGGCCCATGCCAAATCAATTTTAAGTAGGATGATAAAACTGAAATATGAGAATTAAGACGGGGAGGAGGTAATACTTATGAAACTAACAGTCTTCAATGTGATTATTTTTCACAAATTTCAAGAAAATTTAAATTAATTACTTTCCAACAAAATTTAGGCAAAAGGCCGAGTATTTCACATGACGAAACTTGAAAGCAAGACACGGTGATAGACCAAACAAGATGAGAGTTCTTTATTGTACTTTTCAAAAAAATAAGAAATGAAAATAAATAATATAAAAATAAAGTATGTTGAGAGAGAAAGGTAGAGAGAGAGAAACATCCCTCACCAAAATAATACGAGAGCATGTTTTAATGAAGTTTAACAAAAGCAAGGAGGGTACAACATGGTGCGCGAAAGCAGGCATGGGGAGTATGGATCTGATATTACAAGCTACTTGCAAATATTGCAAGATTTAACAAACCTGAGGTCAAAGGAAGTTCACATGTAAACATGTGTAGGTGTGAGAATGTTCGCCTATAAAAAAGAATCTGGCGAGGAAGAGTGTAACACGTGTGAGTGGAATGAAGCCGACGATGTCTTGCGAATAATCAATTCTCCATGTCAATCTTCCGGCACTTGAGATTCGCTCGCATGTGAATGGCACGACGAACAAATTAAATGCAACTAGTAGCTTAGCTCAATAAGACATGTCAATGTCTCACATAGACGTATCAAAATGAATTTTACTCGAGGGTCATGCCAAATCAATTTTAAGTAGGATGATAAAAATGAAATGTGAAAATTAAGACGGGGGGAGGAAATGATTATGGAAATAACAGTCTTCCATGTGATTATTTCTCACAAATTTATTGAAATTCAAAAGTAATTACTTTGCAACAAAATGAAAGCAACATGTTGAGTACTTCGCAAGATGAAACTTGAAAGCAAGACACGATGATAGAACAAATGAGGGGAGAGTTCTTTGTTGCTCTTTTTTGAGAAACAAGAAATGGAAAAAAAAATATGTTGACATAGAAAAGTAAAGAGAGAAACATCTCTCTCCAACAGAATACGAGAGAACATTCCAATGGAGCTTATCAGAAGCAAGGAGGGTACAACAGAAAAGGCGAAAGCAGACCGGGGAAGGTTGGACGATAGTGGTGGAAAGGAGACAGAGAGCAAAGCAAACGAGTGGATCGAATACATGAGAAGTTCCTAAACATGTATATATCTAGAATTTCCTAGAAACTTTGAAGGAAGAACTCCTGAAAGAAATATTGGAGAGAGTGGTGGGAAACTTGATGGTGTCATAGTTCCGTGAAACAAGGCAAAGAACGGGAAAAACTCGCTTTTGTCCGATCTATGAGAGTTAGGGATGAAGAAGAATTGATAAGGGCTAGGGGGTTTATAAGCTACTTGCAAATCTGGAAAGATTTAACAGACCTAAGGCCAGAGAAGTAGCACATGTGAACATGTATACGGGTGAGAATGATAAACTACGGGGAGGAAAGGGAGGTATCAAGTTGTATGGAAGTAAAGATCATGGAAGGTGATCGATGAAGGAGAAAAATACTCAGCAAGAAAGGGAGGTTGGCGAAGGAAGAAAAGTGATGCAATAGTTGAAACGAGAAAAAAGGACATGGTGAATATGGTGAGGGGGGGGGGGCAGAAAAATATCGACTTGACCGAAACAAAAACAAAAAAAGATGAAAATACAAAGAATAATTGGGCGGTGAACTATTTGGTGATGGAACGAAGGAGCAATTAGAGAAAATCCAGGTGAGGATTTGTTGGCGGGTAGTGTACATAAGGGTTTTAAGGTGGCTAAACTAACAGAAGAAAGGTGGGTGCTAGAACATAAACATGAAGAAGCAAGATATAATTTGTTATATGAAGATGATGAATGGGTAGAACATAAACATGAAGAAGCAAGATAGAATTTGTTAGATGAAGATGATGAATGGGTGAAACAATGGTTCCGAGAATTAAAGCCATGGGTGAAGAATGACATTAACAGAAGAAGACGGTTGTGGATAAATATTAGTGGAGTACCACTACATGGATGGAGATAAGAAACGTTCGTGAAAGTAGAAAATAATGCAGTGAAGACGATCAACGTTCACAAAGATATAGTGGAGAAGAGGGACCTGAGAAAATGAAAGTAATTGTGGAAACACCAATGTTTAAGGTGATCAGGAAAAGATCATCGATTCTGGTCCACGGAGAAATTTATTCGGTGAAGCCGGTAGAAGAAGTTTCATTTAATATTGTTAGAATCCAAGTCCAGACAGGGATCAAGATGGAAGAATGACAACGAGACCAAAATTCAACATGTTAGACATGTTTTTCGGTAAGTAATTGTTGAGTGCATTGATGAGGCTGATGATACAAGTTGTTGGAGTGATGATGAATCGATGGTGGAAAGGAACGAAAATCTTAATTAGGAAATTGATTGAATGTTGGACAAAATATTTTCATTCCCAGGATGATGATGAGCCCGTCAGACGAGACAAAGTTCTCAATCAATTTTGATAGGAGACAGTTTCACATATCCGTCTACTTTTCTATGACCATAAATCTCTCACACACAGACCTCTACCTCCCCTCACCCGCATTCAAACATGGTCAATAATATGTCCTTTTATCGAGAGTTACTAATAAGAAAGGATTAAAAGTAATAATTTGTGACCAAGAGAGTAATACTTATGATACGACAAGGAACGTGGTCTACAAAGAAGTATTTGACAAATTTTGAGGTATTTTCTTATGTGAGTAAAAATTATAGAACAAAATTAAGTTTGTTTTATGTTACAGTTCAATCTAACTGATTAAATTTTTGTCAATTATTAAAGTTATACATGATTATATCTTTTTATTTGAGACGCAATGTTAAAGGCTTTAAGCGATTACATCATAACCTTTTGTTACATTTTAGTTTTAAATTGGTTGTCAACTTATACATATTATGTGCGATAAATTAATTTCTATTTAATGAAATTTGTCGTCATGCCCCGTCGAGTATCGACGGGCCATTGACTAGTATAGTTTATAGCGATACAAGTAAGGCTCGAAATATAATACAAAACAAAAATATCGCAACCAAAACATCCTACAAACTTGCCATGTTTTCTTCACTACAATTTCTCACTAAATAAACACGAGTTATTTGTTATACATTAAATAAATGAAAGCCTTTTTCATTGATTCAAGTTCAGTTCCATAGAGGGGGTCCTCTTCATTTTTTCTTGTTTTGTTCAGAAGCGTTTACTACTTTGCTTTTTGTGGATGAGAGGGTGGTGTTAAAGGGGTGCGCACGCGCGCACACACACACACACATATATGTATATATATATCTCCTGTGGCATTAAGGATCTTTCATCTTTTTTTTATTGATGATACTTTGTTGTATAGTCATGCTATTACTAGAGCTGCTACTGATTACTTCTATTTTTCATTGTTATAGTTTGACCTCTAGTCAAATCATTAACTTGGATATATACACTGTGGTTTTTAGTTATAACATTTCGAGTGAGAGAGTTGATAAAATTCGAGTATGACAAAGTCTTAAAGTGTTAACATCATAAGTCTTTAGGCTTACCTACATAGATTGGTAGATATGAGAGAGAAGTTTTTAGCTGGTTAATGGAACGTGTGTGGCATTAGATTAATAGATTTTATTCAAGTTGGTCTTCAACCCTCCCTACCTATGTGATGAGTTGTTTCAAGCTTTTGGAATACCATTTGCATGAGATTGTGTATGTTATCTATTTTGATTGGGAGTTGGCTAAGATTTTCTGGGTTAAATGGAATTTAGTATGTGAGGGTAAGGGGGTGTGGTTTTCCAGAATCTTCATTCCTTTCACCTTACCATGTCAGGGAAAGAATTTTGGAGAATCACCCATTTTCTAGATTCTCACTTGAGTTGGGGAGTTAAGGCTAAGTATTCCCCAAATTTGATGTCCTTGATGCTTGTGCTAAATCTTTTAGTTCTTTTTAGATTGGAGGGAAATCGTCTTATCAACTGAATTGCACTTTGTTGTCTTTTAATTCTTATACTTGAAAGATTATTTATGTGGCTTTATCTCAATTGTTCAAAAGGGAATTAGTTGGAGAATTTTGGTAAATGGGAGTTTATTTGAGATTGTTCATTGCTTAACAAATTTTATATCTTTGTTTGGAGTTTTATGAAAAATGCATTTCCTGCTTTTATCAATTTGTAGGTTAGGTAGTTTGTCCAATATAATACTTGTTCGGTTTCTGATTACGAGAATAAATATAGTATACATTTATTATACTTCAAGGATTTGTCACTTTGCAATGGTTTGTTGGGTTATTTCACCATTGAAAAAATCTTATTCTTCTCGAAAGCTTCGGATTCAAATCCCCGCCTTATTAAAAATTGGGTTTCTCTAATCATGTTTTGCACTCAGTTTTTGATAGTCCCTTAGAGTGCTCGTTGGAGATTTACATTTATAAGGCCGTTAAAGAAGAGTTGGATATGTTTATTTGTATGTGTTAAAACATCTGAACAAATCTGACAAACTTTCACGAAGAAAAGAGAAACTAACCTGCAACAACCGTTACTTATACGACTAGATGTACAGATGTCACAACTTTCCAACTTGCCTCCTAGGCCATAGCAGGAGCATGTTGGAAATCGTCGAATGGTGATGTCATGAAAATAAATGTTGACGCCTCATTAAAACCGACAACCACCTTTTGTTAGATTCAGTATTGTGGTGCGAAATAGTTATGAATAAATTGTGGGTTCGAGTATCTGTCGAAAACAATTAAAAAAGGAAAGAAGTGGGTAATGAGGAAAGGGGTAATCTGGTAATAAATAAAGCAATATATATACCCAGTGACATTTGGATTGTTGTCTACATACATTGAGCTGAATTCTTCGTCTTCAAATCATCATTTTGTGGGTTTCTCTTCTGAGAAATTTCTTGTGTTTTGGAAGAGAAAGAAAAATTACAGATTCAATTTCAGATTGAATTTCAATATTTCAATTTTCTTCCTGCTTTCTCTTCTCAAGCTATCAAACTTTTGAAGAGAAAGGAATTGCATTTCATTTCATTTAATCCGATTAGAAGAATTTTCTGAATTGCCTCCATCATTCGTTTGATGGTTCAGCTGATGGCCTCGTTTCAGATTGGCAAGGTCGAGGATTTCACTGAGGAGGAGTACGGCCCTTTACCTAAACGTTCCCGTTTTGTCCCTGCTAATCGTAATCAGGTAGATTTTCGATCTCTCTTTGTTAGGTTTCGGTATCTCAATTTTGACCTGCAATGATGAATGATTGATTTTGTGTTTTTTTTTGTTGGAAACCTTTTTAATTGATAGGTCCTTTTGTTGATTCGTTCCCTTCTTTGTGGATATGCATAATCCAGCTGTTTGCTAGCTAGGATAACTGGATAAGGCTTGTGCTTTATATATACATTCGTTGCGGTGTATTTTCCCTATATTTTAATTTCAATTGGAGTTATGTATATTGATGGTAACTGGTAAGATATCTACATTTAAACCTAGCTACATTTAAGTATAAGAGGTCGTAAGAACTACATTGCTGCAATCGAATTACATTTCATGAAATACGAGGGCACTTTGTTTAATCTGAGGATTTGCTATGGGTGGTTGCAGTTGACCTGTTTTAGTGACTACTCCTTAGAAGTTAGAACAAGAGACGCGGATCCTTCCATTGATGATAAGGTTGTAGATGTTTGGTAGTTTTCACTCTAACTTGAGGCTATAGACTCTTATTAGGGCGAGAAAGAGAAATGCCTGCAGTTATGCTCTTCTCTCTGTGAATATATAAAGTAAAGAAAGAACATTTGAATATATTATCAGAGTTCAAAGCAAATGTAACATCTGTTTATGTTCTTTTTCTTGGCAGCGGGGTCCGAACAATGAATTTGTGCCGCCAGTCCTGTACAATCCGCTGGATGAACCTAGTCCTTTGGGCTTGCGGTTGAGAAAGTCTCCATCTTTGTTGGACTTGATCCAGTCGAAGCTTTCCCAGGGAAGTACTAGTGTTTCTGTTTCAGTGTCTTCTAGTGATGTTGTTGATTCTGATAACAAGGCCAACATGAAAGGAGTTTCTGCTTCTGTCGCAAATGATAAATTGAAGGCCTCAAATTTTCCAGCTTCATTATTGAGAATTGGCAATTGGGAGGTAATAATTAGTAGCCTTTGCCCACACTATCGATGAATTGACATGGTGACATTGTTCTATATGTTCTAGCTAGAGTAGATTACGAGGTACTGATTTTACAAAGCTGCATGACTGATTATAATTCGGTGTTTCATGATGATCACTCTTTAACATTCTCTGAACAAAACAAGGAGCTACTATGTTGACTGATTTGGTTAAGAAAACTACTACATAAAATGGTTTGCAGAAGTCTATATTGGACACAGTGTCAGGTAGATTGTTTTAGATAAGTTAAAGCTTAGGCCAGCCATATTTGTTAACTTGAATTAGTTATTTTTAAACGCAGTGCTTTTTTTGTGCTACTTCTACCATTCATGTAGTTAATATGTACTATTATGGTGGGAACACGACACTTAATAAATTTGATCAGCTATCATTCTGGAAAAATAAAAATAGCCACAAATACTTTTGATGTGTATTCAACAATGCCTTAAAAGTTCTACATATTTATTGACTTGAATTAGTTATCCGTATATGCAGTGCTTTTTTTTAATGCTACTTCTAGAATTCATGTAGTTAATATGTGCTATCATGGTGGGAAAATGGCTCATTAAATTTTGTTAGCTATCATTCTGTTTAAAAAAAGACAATAGCTAATACTTTTGAAGTGTATTCGACGATACCTTCAACAGTTCTACATATTTATTAACTTGAATTATTTTATGTGCAGTGCTTTGTTACTTCTAGAATTCCTGTAGTTAATATGTACTATCATGGTGGGAACACGACACACTGAATTTGGTTAGGCTGTCATTCCGTGAAAAAAAATCCAAAAAGCCACAATTACTTTGAAGTTTATTCAACGATACCTCAATTTGTAGTGCTTTTATGTGCCTACTTCTAGCATTCATTTCGTTTATATGTACTATCGTGGTGGGGACACGACACATTAAATTTGATTAGCTGTCATACCATTAAAGAAAAAGAGAGAAGACAAATAGCGACAAATTCTATGGAAATGGATTCCGACACCGTACAAAGTTCTACAATGACCTGTTCTAATGTTGGTCTTACTTTGATAGGCTAACTTATCTTTTCTAGATTTACTTATCAGATTGTCTGTGAACTTACATTGCTATTACTAACGAAATTGTTATGTGCAGTATATTTCGAAATATGAAGGTGATTTGGTAGCCAAGTGCTACTTCGCAAAGCATAAACTTGTATGGGAAGTTCTTGAAGGTGGTCTCAAGAGTAAAATAGAGATCCAATGGTCTGACATTACAGCTTTGAAAGCTGATTGCCCAGATGATCGTCCAGGCACTTTAACCATTGTGGTAACTAGTTTTGTGTTACAGTAGTTAACTTTAAGTAGCAAAAGTTGGTGATTCTGACGTTTTTAATCTTACTTTGTGTTTTCAGCTGGCTCGGCAACCTTCCTATTTTCGGGAAACAAATCCACAGCCCAGAAAACACACCCTCTGGCAGGCTACCTCTGACTTTACTAATGGACAGGCAAGCAAAAATAAGTAAGCTCTCCAGATATTTTTCTTTGTCATTATTGTTGTTATGTAGCAATAGATCTTACTATAGTTGATAAGAACCGATGATGATCAAGCGATTGACCTTGATTTTTAGTTTACTGAGTGTTTCTTCAGAACATATTATTATTGACAAAGTATTTTCAGTACCTGTGGCAATATTTGATGACACTATGTATGCTTAGTTGATTGAATGGTGTATCTGGATTCTAAAATTGACCTAATTGATTCTGCATGTTGTTTACCAGGAAGCATTTTATACAGTGCCCTCCAGGAGTGTTGAACAAGCACTATGAAAAGCTTATCCAGTGTGACTTACGTCTTAGTACTTTGAGCCAACAGCCTGAGATTGTCATCGATTCACCCTACTTCGAAACCAAAACACCTGTTAGTGAAAATCTAGATGAATCTAAAGATGATGAATGCAATCAACTACCAGCTTTGGCTAAGGGATCAACTTCTGGCATTGAGGACGCAGCACCAACAGGTTCTGTGCAGTTATACCCCTTTGATTTAGGACAGAGTTCCATGGAAGCTCAACATGTGTCTAAAAGGGAAGCTCCATCACCTAGCTCAGGTAACTTAATACCTGTTTCTACTTAGAATAACTATTCTCTTCTCCTTTTGTTTCTCATATGATAGAATTTTTGTACGTAGAAGTCTCTATTGTCAAATTTTATAACTAGTTTTGCAACGAGAAACAGTCACACTGAAAAACATTTCAAGGCCTTAATTTGCTTAACACGGAAACTAAAAGCTTTTAAGCATACACATTGAGTTTTTGTACATCAAGTAAAATCAACTTAAAGTAGTAAAAATAAAAGTTTTTAGCATTTGGTTATATATGAATAACCACTTCGTAGATTCAAAATCTTTTATTTGCTTTAAAAAAACTTTAATACATCATAGGTTAATGTAGTTAAATTAGATTACTTCTTATTTCTGAGGTGCTATAAACACCAAAAGCACCTCTGATGCTTACAGATTTCAGCAGTTTGACTACTTGGTTTTAGAGAAGCAACTGCAAAAGCAGAGAAAGTGAGCACCAAAAAACTGCACCTATAGTTAATAAATCAGATAATTACGTTTTAGTAGGCATTTGCCAACATAAACTTAGTAAGATATTGCTTGAACTTTGTCTTTTATATAAATATAATTGTAATTTAGGTGAGTTTCTATGTTCAGTGGTTATGGCCTTACGTGGATTCTCTGAATTTTTCTTAGGAGTTATGTTGTTTACTTCTTTATGCTTTATTTATTAGCTGAAGTCAATTTCTCAGAAGTCACCTCCAGTTGCTGATGTGATGAAACATAATTACTTGTAGATGCACAAACCTTCTACACAAACCTGTGTAGCGCTGGGGATTGTCAAGTGGACAACCTTAATTCATAACAGTGTTTAAGTAGTTAAAGAGTGAAGGAACCATGAAGGAACCAATAAATTCAACCATGCCTGTGAAAAATGAACATATATTTCTTATCATTTATTAAGTTCTTGGTAAACCAGCCTTTGGATCGATCCACTTACCCGGACACATGAATCAACACCTGTTGAGGGACACAAAAATGTAAGTGTGAGGACAAGCTGAATGCTAGAATAGGACCACATGACCTTTGTTTAATTCTCCCTCTGTCCCAGCATTCTAGTCCACTTTCATTTAGATTTTTATTTAGGAAATCCAATTGTTTACTTTATTGTTTGTTGTTGGAGAGAGAAATGATAAAGAATGAAATAGCACCGAAAAGATTTGGGACTATAATGCCCGGGGAGATGGAGTAATGATTAAGTATTACTACAAGATAGGAAATTAACAACCTAACTCCCAAGAGATTCAAAGAATCCTCATTCCTGAGCATAATAGAAACTTACCAAAAGTAGAATACTCCGACAGTTTCCTGGCTTAACCTTTTTATGGGGTAAACAACCATGGAGGTTTGGAGTTTAAGAAAATGAATCAAGAATGAACAGAACCTGTTATTGTGGTATTGTTACTATATAGAAACATACTCCCTCCTCCCTAATTCAAGTTCCCGCAGGACCGGACACGGGTTTTAACGCTATGTAATAAATTAGTGTGGTTTATTAAAAGTAATAGTGGAAATAAAGTGGGGGAAGCGCATATGGGCCAATTTAGATTATTATAATGGACTGTGGGGTTCAAATATTTCAAAATATAGAAATTGGAACTTGAATCAGGGACGACCCAAAAAGGAATATGGGAACTTGAATTAGGGACGGAGGGAGTATGAATGAATGGAGGATTTAAGTAGTGTGCTAAAGTTGTAATATGTTGTGTAACATGTCCAAAAATGGAATTTAGAATTATTATTTGGAGGTGCAACTGGAAAGGTGCAAAATTTAAGCCGGGGCGAAGGGAGATAATAATAAGATAAGCAACATTGAGCATAGTTTTATCGATTACATCCTAACTAATAATATGAAAATGAATGACAATCACCATAATCTAGTTGATAGTTCGAACTCAAAGCTGCAACTAAGCTTATTTCAAATGGCATTTACGAGATTTTTTTTGAATAGGCATGTGTATCCACTCTAGGATGTTAGATTATGTTCATTTTTAGCTCAATACTAGATGAAATAATTAGACTTGCCACCTAAAGACTAAAGTATATTTCGGAATATTACAACACTCCCCTTTAATGGTCAAATGTAATAGTTTGAGGATGGTGTATGCATGTTTGTTTTTTAAAACTGAAGTAGGTGGGTGTAACTTTCAAATAATCTGATTTTTAATTATCCCAATCTAGAGGGTTCTTTAGTACTACCATTTTAAACTATAGAGTATAGAGTATACCAGCTGCAGGCCCGTAGATATCGAATCTCGTATCCATTTCTTTTGGCAGTGCAGTTATGGTCTTACCTTTTTATTCATGACTAATTATATAAAGTTAGAAAAGAAGAAGAAGAAGAATTCAAGATTGAAGGTGTATGAATGTTTTTGTTGAAAAGTAAGGACTAAGGAGGTGAATGTAATTCTTTTTGCAAATCTGGTCTTTCTGTACTTATCCTCCCAAGCTAGGAGGTTCTTTATGTAAATACCATTTATAAACTTCACAAACATAATTGCTGAATATTTTGAACTTAGTATCTGTATTTTTAGCAGTGCAGTTGTTGTCCCCCTTACCTTTTTTGCCATCGAATAAACAGAACCATGACCAGTCTTATTTTTATTGAACTTATTATCTTTCCTTTTCATTTTATGCCCCATAATCCATATCATGTCTAAACTTCAACATGTTATATTTTTAGTGATGGATACACTAGCAATCGAAGGGAACAGAACACTACCTGAAAAGGATTCTGATGTACAGAAAACGCGCCGAGAGACTATGGAGGTCCTGGGGATGCGACGGTCTATGTCAATAAATGATTTCGTGAACCACATTGGAAATTGCATCTCTGAACAAGTAACTTGTGGAAGTCTACCCTCAGATAAGGCATTGGAATGTCAAGACACGCTAGAAAACATTGCCCAAATTCTGCTAAATGACAGTTCACCCTCGACAGGGTTAGATGAGAAATCTCTATTGAGAAAGGTTGATTCTCTTTGTTGTCTATTACAGGATCCAGCCTTGGCATCAGATGCTCAAGCTAATGGTGAAAATATGTCCCAAAATCTGCTAACTGACACTCAATCAGCCATGTGTCTTGATGAGAAATCACTCATGAAAAAAGTTAATTCTCTACGATGCTTGCTACAGGATCCTGCCATGGTTTCTGGGACCCAACTTTGTGGAGAAAATCGACATGAAAGTATTGGTCATGGGAAAAATGTGAGTTTTACCTTTCCAGATGAATATGCATATGGGAAGGTCAGTGACACTGTGAAGTCCTCTGGAGGAAATTCAACTGCGGATGCACCTCCAATGCAGCGTAAAGACTCATTCAGTGACTTGCTTCTCAATCTTCCGCGCATTGCTTCTCTGCCAAAGTTCTTATTCGGTATCACAGAAGACGATGAATATCAAGGTCTATGATAGACTCCGAGTAAATAGAAACTGAGCCAACTGTTTTTTTGTATCCTGCAAAAGGAATCCTTGCTTGATTCGTTTCTTGTTTTTTATTTATCACCATGGATATTGTCCGGATTCGGAAATCAAGGTTGATGATGAATCCCAGGTTGCGTCATGGATCTGAAAATAGTAATCGGTTGGTTGGTGTTGTATCTAGACTGTAAAGTTACTCCCGTTAGTATTTCTGATGGATCTACATTCGGTTTCTGAGGATTGAAACGTTATTTCTTTTATATTCCATCTTGGGTCTTCTATGGTTAGTTGAAGTGTAGGAGTGATGGCAGTCGCTTATTTCAGGATATGGTCTCTCCGGTAGACCACATCAGAATCAATATCATATCCTGAATGCAAAATTTGCATATGAACTTTTAGTTGTTTAATTATAAATATCGTTTCTTTCATAGTAAATTTTGTCATTTCTTCGATTTACAAGATGACCGGGAGTTTTATTCAAAACTATATATTAGTACAAGAAAATAGGTTGCATCTTTCGTTTTAAAAATTTTTTAGATAATGAACCACAAAATTCTATGGTTTAAGATCCCAAACTTAATACATTACTCCACCGAGAAATTATACCGTACGAGAAAAATAAAGTAAACGACATATAAAAATAATTAAAATATGAAGAGCCAATATGACCTAACTCGTTTTGATAAGCTGAGAAAACCATGTCAAGTGTATACTGTGTCTAGTGGATTCTAGTTTAGATATATAGATCTGTTTGTAATGTTAATAGATAAAAAAAGAAAAAAAAAAAAAAAATAAAAATAAATAAATAAATAAATAAATATATATATATATATATATATCCAATACGCAAAAAACTTCTAAAAGAAATCTAGACAATCTATGAGAAATGTTTAAGTATGACGATAAATGAAACAAATAAAATGACATACTTAACATTTTTCATCGAATAGTCATATATGTTTACGCCACAGAACTTCCTCAACGGTTAACTTTCTTAAAATTTTACCATCAGTATGATACCACACATGACGTCCCTTACTATTACTACCCCTCACAAAGACAAAATACGTGATTCACACTTCCGATTGTGGTTCTCGCAACCATTCCTATCAATCGGTAATTGTATGTGTCATTTATACAAATGCACATGGGATCCATGTATGGTTTGAGATCAAGCGTCTCCTCAATGACCAACCAATTATTAGAATACCGATTATGATAAACCACAATGATCATAAAGATAGTAGAAGCCTTCCTAATCTTGGTTGTGCGGAAATATTCACCTGTTATATTTAAATCCAAGCATCTTTGCATCGAAATAGGAACACAACTATTAAGAGGAACACGTAACACTAGAGCGAACCGGGAGACAACTCTAACTAATGCATTGATCGATGTAGTTGTATATTCTAGGCGAAATATATTAGCCACAAAAGCGGCATCATCATATACAACACCACGAATTAGTTTTGAATTTAATTCTTGACGTGATAATCCGTCAATCAGGTATATGAAGAATACCCAGTGAGAACAACCTTTACCCTTTTCATTTTTTTTGGGGATAAGTAGTACACATGCTTTGAATAATGGTGTCGCACCAATATAACTGTTATCGATTCTACTAACTGCTCCAATGTGTTGATTTGTATTGAAGAATAGTTTCCTTAGAGAAGCATTTAAAGGGCCGACTGAGTCGTCTACTAATCGAACAAAGTAATTACGCAAGACATCCATTCCCATCAAATTCGACAAAATTACCAACAAGTAACAATCAGTTTTCCCTACCTCGTCATAACTCAATCTCATGCGTCTGACGAGGTAACCGTCCATTTTTGTGCATCTGCGTGAGGATTTTATGATATAAGTAGTCAAATTCTTATTACCTTTTCCCATGTTACTGATCTTGCCAAGATATATGATGTAACCACAATAAAAATCTAATCTTCAATAGCATATATACAATGATCGATGTTAGTGTAGACTTTCAGAATACTGAAAGAGGAACTTTGTATTGATATGAACTGAAGAGAATTTACAATGAATTCGATGATACAGAAAGAAGAGAACTAAGTTGTATTTAAAGGCTAAGTTAACTAACTTTTGTACCATTCCTTAAGCGTAAGGTACAAGTCGTATATTAACTAAAGCAGTAAACGTAACAACTGAAAACACGGTTTCTTCATTTCAGCTGTCTGCTTCCTTTTCTTCAGTTAATTCTATTTCTTCTTCAATTCTTCTTGCTTTCATCTTGTTCCTTCACATATATTTACATCCCCCCTCAAGATGAGAGTGGATATTCACCAATCCCAGCTTGGAGTGAAAATGTTTGAAAAATTGAACAAGGAG